>QNGE01000449.1:0-13281 GCA_008508345.1 Paragonimus westermani
AAACAAGCTTGTTTGCTACGCGTTTTTCTCATAACTAACCTGGGCATATTCATGATACTCGAAAGTTGTTCATATGAGTAAGGAAATTAGGCTTCACTCACAACCTCAACCAACCGCCCTCTGGATTAGCCGCCTGGTGGTTTCAACTGTTCTCAATCCGTTATCAGCAGACATAACTAACTTTGACCGTAGGTTGTTAGCACGCATCAGGTTGTCTTTCGAGGCGTCGGATGCGGCCATGTTTTCTCGTACGAAGTCAGCGCGCTGCTGTGGTAGGCGACTGGTTGATTTCTGATCAAGCTTACATTAGTGGGGATTCCGTCTGACTGGTAGCCCAGTTGGAACCCTTTTGATATCGACGCCTCATTTTTCAAGGGAAGAAACCATTTGTGAGGCTCTACTTGAAATTGACCTACGAAATAACACGATTAACAATAATTTAACGAGCTCTAATCCAACGCGCGTTTCAGTGAGGAATGATACATATGTCTAGCTGCATGCGCGAAACCACCGGTAAGTACTGATTTTTAAGACGATTCTTTTGTGAATATACCCTTCGGTTAGATCAGCTAAGTAACGGATACGCTTGTCACAAAGTAGCGAGCCGAGGAAATATACTTTTTGCTGGTCCTGGAGATAATCGTTATTTTTGTCCACATACTCTTTGCATTTATGTTTACTTGTCCACCTGTCACTGCAGGCTCTAATTCCAATTCGGCGCCTTTCCTTCCAAGTGTATACTGCCTTACACACAACAGACTGTATGCTACTGGAAGCATTCGAGGTAGCTCTTTGTTTGACTAATGTTGTTTGACCTGCTAACAGAAGATTTCTTTTTAAACGAGCGGGATCCCTTTCCATGAAAACGATTACCTTTTAGTAGTCAAAATCCGGTGAGTCCTCTGCGTGCTTGCTTGTCTGTTCGGGTGTTGCTTCTCTCCAAATGACCCAGATAGGGCTGGAATCAGTTACTTTTCTCTCTTTCTGATCGATTTCGGTTTCGGTTTATTGTTTTCCCAAGAGTGGATTAGGGATCAGTTCTAGCTGTGATTACGCAGACAGCTACTCACATCAAGTTGTTTATTAGTTCCCAAAGCAGGACACTACGGACGTGAAAAGTACTAATTTCGTGACTCTCCTGAGGAAGATCAGACAAGCTGTGCAACATCCGCAAGTACATTACAGTATCGTCGGTATAGACAATTCACATTTAGCTTAACGTTCCGTGCTACCATTGTTTCCATGTATTAGATCTCTCAAGCGTAATATGTGAGTTGAAATTCATCTCTGCTTGCTCCTACGTAAAACCTCCTTCATAGCTTCCTAACAGAACAAGCTGTCATTCATAAGGATGAGTAGTCAGAAGTTCGACTAAGTTGAGGTAGAACATCACCCGTATTTGGTTGCAGCTTTCAATTTAAGGTAGACGTTCAACAATCTTTCTTTTTTTAAGAAAGCAGTGAACGCAAATTTTAATTGCATTGGAGCTAAGAGATGAACTACGGTCACACTTTACTGGAACAAACGTGATGGCCATTACACCAGTGCCCCCGCATTTAGGACCACTGAATTAGTCTTTGTTTACAACAACGGAATAATTGTGGCCCGAAACCAATTACGTCCCACGTAACCAGCTGCGATATCATAGGTGTGGCATTGTAAACTCATTACTAATACTTCAACCTGGGGGTGGACTGTCCTACGTCAGCCTTCAACAAATTTGCTTTGTAGCAATGATTCCAGAGGACAGTAGGAAAACGTGATTCGTGTCGTAAGCTTCCATTTGAAAATCGTCTTCCTACTACGTCCACTTAAAACAATGGCAATGACTAGCGGAGCACTGATATTTTGATGAAATTCAGCGACCTTCTAGCTTCTAATTTCTTAGAAAAAGAAGCTGAGGAAGAAAATCTGATGAATCATCCATGGGCTCTTGCAAACTCCCTACATTGAATGCCTCATTCACTTTCAGCAACGATTTTTGCCATGTGGCTTAAGCGTAAATCAAATAATATAGTGGACAGCTGGTACAATATCGTCAGGCTAGCGTCCACCTAATGTAAGTGGATGAAGTAAACTTTTGCATCTATTATGCATTATGTGAGGAAAGATCTTTTCACAGAAAGTGAGCGTAGATGACGGCAACTAACGACCGAGGTGCCAAGTTACACGTCCTTGGTACAACTAATTAGCCTGGATACTGAATCTGGACATGTTGGTCATACGGCGAAGAGTAGTTTATTCGTCAAAAAGTCATGCTGTCACCAACGGTTGAAGGTTCAATCAATACGTGACGTAAAAACGGCCGACTAACCAAACTCGGTTATGCATGACATTTCATCATCACCATCATCATAGATAGCAATACATCAGTGGTTCACACCAATGCTTAACTGCCACACAACCATGAAAAGCAAACCCTATATAAAGGAGAGAAGGAAAAAAGAAGGGGACGGAAAGGGACCTAACTACTGAAAATGCCTACGTCCATATTCAAACATTCAGCATCAAGGTGCCTACACCTTGCAAACAAACAACCGAGCTGCAAGTGAGAGTAAGGCGTCATCAGCGAGACAGCTTCCTTACGGCTTTCACTGCCACGCCGTCATTAAATGCACTCACTTCACAGACAGCTCGGCCAAACAACGACAACATTTACTCCATTGAGCTCGATTAGCCGCCATCTCGCCTAGAATCTCCAACCACCGACTCTGTGTCGCGAGGGCCCCAGCCTGAGAGACGAACTCGATCTACAGTGGCCAACCCCTTAGTGAACGACTCCATTTCCCTACGCCTGGTCATTATCTGTCCACCTCGCAACTTACACCAGTCAGTCGCAGTGTCAGCGAACAGTGCTCGGTGTGAAAGACGACTAGCTGGCATCCGTAATACAAGACCTAACCATCTAAGCCTGTGAAAACGTAGAGACTGGACAAAAGAACTCGCTTGGCAATCACTACCAAACACCCGCTTTCTAACCTCTTCTTTACTTACACGCTAGTGCCGCCCGATACGAGCGACTGAACGCAGACATCAGTGGTCAACTACTTGCAGACGGTTCACGTCTTCTACCCTGAGCGACCAGGTCTCGCTGCCGTAAAGTAATACGGCCCTCACCGTTGTCTTATATACACGACCTTTAAGCTTCAAAGAAATACTCCTCTGTCGCCAGAGATGCCTCAAATTAGCGAATGCCACTCTAGCCTTAGAGGACATTGAAAAAAGTGTTTCAACCCGATTTATACCCTCCTTCACTCAAAGCCGTCAAAGAGATTTGAAATACCGCAATGGCCAAACTCATATAAGGCACAGAGAAAAAATAAAAAGCCTCCAGGCGATTCTTGTAACAGTCACACATGAGCAAGAATAGAGGATGTGATTTTTGCAAAGTAAAACTATCACAGTTGTTGAAGTATATAGCAGAACATTTCTCAGATGTTTTTCTTCAAAAAACCAGAGAAATTATTTTCAGCGAAACTCATTTATTTTGACGAAGCTCAGGTGCGTCATATGATTTGGAGGACTTAAGCGACAAACTACAGAAGCTAACGCATAAACGATGTAGCCAATTACACGGAGTTGACCAGACAATTTTAAGAATACAGTAAAGGAGCGAAACATGACAACATTTTGGAGTAAAGAAGTTGCTTATTTTAAAACGCACATTTGGATGAAGCCCACTACAGTAAGCTAAAGCCCAAGAGATCCAATAGTTTTCCCCAGAAGCAATGGAAACCTAGTGACGAACAATACAAGTTGGAGATCACAGGTGCGTTAGCAAAATCAAAGGTAGATTACGTGGAACTACAAATGAATTCGAACGTGGTCAAATGAGTGATCAGACAGTCATAATGTTATTTGTTGAACAAGGCCTATAATGTGCACCGCTCTTCAGAAGTCACCCAAGAGAAATGCCGCAGGCTTTCACACAAAGAGTTGTTTCTTGTGTAGCTTGACATCACCTCGAACGATAGCCGTGTGCTTGCCGTAAGCAGCCTGGCTAAAATAGGCACTTATTTTTATGGACCTCTTCTGAACAACACTGACAATTTTTGATTATGACTTTCAGGTTCATTGAGATATTATAGATTGAACCGGACACCGTGCTTTCAAGCAGGAGAAACAAGAACACAGCTCGTACCCATGTGCAGAATTCAGAAATCAGTCTTGATGTCAAGCATCATGAGCTGCCTGTTTTCCACAGTGGTGGGGAAAACTGTTCTTACATGATCCGCTTCAGTTGCTGTTTTCTCACAATTCCTAACGTTAATTTAGAGCTTTTGCCAGTTATACAGAGACTTGAAGAGCACGTCGAAACGCAGGAAAGCCACTCAATATTTTGTCTGCCAACTTCCCTGTGGGCGACAGAAAAGCAGCACCACTGGCCAATCGTTTACTTAAGACTGTTCGTGGCTAACCCCAAACATTCAAACGAAGAGTCATGACAGAATCCAGGAGCAAGTAGATAGAAAGGGTCGCTACCAGAAATACGTCTGATAACGGAAAAAGCATATCAGGATAAACAGATCAGTAACAAAACAAGTGAACTTGGTAAGACGTCTCTGCGATTTAGAGTAACATGATAGACGATCGCACTGTATTTCCCTTGTTGTGGTTAGAAGGTGACCTTTTGCCATCATATGCCAGTGTTGCAGATAGTGGTTTTTCAGATAAAAGTTGTTTGCTGAGGGTATTGTTTGTTGAGGGGTTCCTTTTAACAGCGGGCGCTGCTTACTGTGAGCGGCTTTCTGAGTCTAGTTAAACAACTTTGCTGACGAACTGATGGCTTTAGTAAAAAGGGCCTCCTATTTAGATAAATCACCTAGGTGACGTGATGTAGTTTATTAAGCGGTTCACGGTTTTTGCTACTCTCCAATACCTTAGAGTCTAACAGAATTTTCCGGTTTTTGGAACTTATGAACCAAATTGCGCAGCTTTCTGAAACAAATAGTTACGCGCTTAAATGACGATCAGTAAACTTCCATGTGACTAACTTGGTGTTTTTATTATAGGCCGCGCAAAGACAAATCTGCTTGAAGTGTCGTCTTGTCAAACAGGGCTCTCTATACTGTCCTTTGTAAAGGAAGGCAGTAATAGGCTAATCCATCTTCATTGTGCGATGTCTTGGTGAACTTTTGCGCACTGAATCATACCTGATTGTCTGAGGACCAAATTTAGGTTTTTTGGACCCAGTCACATTTCGCAGCCAAAGCGGTAAGACAGTGCGATAATTTTTGCTCAGCCAACTCGACAGCAGTAAAGCTTATTGATGAGACATTCCTGTCACATCCGTAGTGAAACCTCACACATTAAGAGACGTTCTTTGTGCTAGTCCGCGGGAAGGATTTTCAAAGCACACTGTGGGTGTTCTGGTGATGGGTAACTAATTTCAACGTTGTTTTCATTATAAGGTATTGGGGGGGCTGCCGTTAGAAGGTTGCTGATACGTATCTTCCTTGGAAAAAAATATCACATTGTTCTTAGAAGTATCGCTTGAAAAGATATATTCCTGACCACCTAACCAACTGGGGCCTGGATGGAGGAGAAGAAAGTCCCGTTTTAGGCATAAAAGACCAAAAAATATAGGTTACGTGCAAACACACTTATAGCAAATGAAATGAAAGTTGTTGAACAGTTGAATCCTGAGGATTCTCCGGATTAATGAAAAAAATACCCCGCAGCCTGACGATTGTTGATTTTGAGGTGAAAATGACAAAAAAGTAGTCTGGCAACAGGATTATTCCAGACAGCAGAGATGGCATAGAAAACAAATCATCGCGGTACTTCACTTGCGTGATCTTTCTACATATTTTTACAAGACAAATGAGCAACAAACTACAAACGCCTGGCTTTGAAATACCCCATCCAAACCCAAATATGACGTAAAAGATAACGGAAAGACTGGCATCCGAAACAGTCATACGTAACTGCCAAGTCAGAAGACGAAACTAGGTCGGGATACATCAGCGTTTTTAAGTGTAGACCAGTCACATAGAAAGGAAGTGAACCGGCCAGTTACAAACGAAGATACCTTAAGAGGGACCCGTCAAAAATTACCATGAAAAAGGAGTACTGAAAAGTGGAGAATGTTTCGCAAAATGCAAAAAACTAAAACCCGCTGCAGAGTTCAAAGATCAAGTGGAAAACTGAATAGTTGAGCGTTACTATGGCTGTGCAATCAAGGTTTGGCGACAAACAGATGTTCATCAGCAAAGAATGAACTATAAAGAGTTGTAAGCCGTTCTCATTCAGGTGCAAAAACATGTGGCTTACTAACAAAGGTAAGCCATTACCGCAATCTGTATTTTCACTCCGACGATAACAAATTAAGTGGACAGCACAAACGGATGTCAGCAATAAGCACTAAATGTTGACAGTCGAACTGACATGATGACACGAATTCGAAAGAACATTTTAATCACGGCTTCACAGAAATGCTCTGAGTAACCCCACCTTAAATGCCATTCATTGGTATTACCCATGTACTCACAGTTCTTCAATGTTCCTCATAAAATTATTCACAGGTGGTCTGTCTGAACTTTAAGCTTTATATGATTCCGTCTGATTTTCAAAATATAAAAGGTCTTCGTGACAGCGAAGTCAAAATGTGGCTTTCGCCAGTAAGAAAGCGGTACAGTTAAAGTCACTACTAAGATCATCAGTATAAAAATCGGTTTGCGCCACACGCGCTTCAAAATCGTACAAATCAGTCAGTACATTTTTTTTTCATGTTGCTAACTCACAATCCAGCACTCCGCTACTGGGTTCGCTGCTATTTTGACTCACGAGGTGGAGATAGTATAGGCACCATTCCAACAACATGTCGTGAACGTTTTGCGATGTTTGCCCTTTTGTTGAAACATTCGTACGGTCTGTTTTGTCTACATATTGGTGACTGCGGTAACTGGTGTTACTTGATACTTGAGAACCAATGTGCTACTCTAAGAATCGCAGCGGTAGAACACTACAATGACGCTAACATTTTTGACACAATTCTTTTCTGTTCAACAGTATACAAGCCGTTTGGTCTTATTTGAACACTCTGACAAGAGATGATCGGGCTGAGATTGATTTCAGACAACTATGTCACAGTCCAAATATTTATCCACCAGACCTTCAGTCGTATCCACCCCATAAGTAACAGGAATACTGACATTATTTGCCTTTCCTTATCACCATCAATCGGCATAGGCGGATAAAGCACACTTCATGCTGTACTGAAATGAGAAAGGTAATCGAAAAGGTAAGTAGACAGAAGTTGTCAGTAGCCAACCCTTCGAATTGGTCCGTCAGCATACAAAAAAATCAGTCAGCTTATGAACGTGGCATACAGTGAGAGCAGGCAAACAGGGTTGACATAGATCTGAAGTCACTACCATGACGGTAGATGACTAAATTAGACTTCTGCGCATACGATACTGATTGTCTTCGGTCGATCAGCACGACCTCACAAATGACCAGAATAGCGGAATTACGATCCTGGTGCGTAGTTGAGAATAGGTTGATAGGGTGAGTGCGGTGACCAACCTATGAGATTTCACTTCATACTGCGCATCCTGCAAAAATCTGTTCACGGTACAATGCAAAACGTAATTCCTACCCAATGTGACGCTCACCTAGTCTGTGACCGAACTATCTCTTATGTTTTCAACTGGGGGAATTCGTGTCGACAAAACCAGACGTGACACGCGTAACCGTTGAATGACTCGTCGTTTTTCATTTCACTTGGGGTTGCAGCAATAATTCCGTCGGCAGAACGGATGGGCGAATACTGTCAACACAACGGATTCAGTCAGTCACTGAACTAAGTTGTCCGACGGGCTACCGAGCACATAAATCACTGCCGTCGATCGCGTGGCCCATCCTGGAGACTAGTCATAGTGTACAACCGATAGCTTCCTTCACTGTACTTTTGACTAAACCAAACACTGTAATTCTGGTTAGGTTGATCCAGTAAGTGCTTTGTGCGCAAAGGACAATACTACACGTTTTCTATCAGCCTACGTATTGACTTTTTGCCCTAACTCCAATTTAGCCGTTGATCCATAACTTGTTTTCTCACAGTTTTGACAGGGAAGAACAACAGTGCACGCCTTATCCACAGCTGACGAACTCAGGTTCATCGACGTCAAAGTCAAAATATCCGCGGACTGACCAGCAATCACCAAATAGTATAGGTTGAGCAACACTCACATTTGATCGTTGCTCTGCAGTTTCGGAGAAATTTTGCTTATCTGTCTTCGAAAAGAAGCACTTGATTCAAGTTCTTCAAAGGCTTCTGAGTAAGGTCGAGAGTGCCCGATTGTAAAGATGACCCAGCAATTTTTATATGATAATCCGGCCAAGGCTGTTGTGAACTTGGTAGCCCCGTAGACAACACGGTTGTCTCATGAAGGCGTGATCGGAATTTATCTCCAAATCATGGCGAGCTCTGATGATATGATGAGCCTTGGAAGAATCTAAGAGGAACGAAACTAGACTCTAGTATTTCCTGTTGAAAAAGATTAGTAGAAAAATATCAGGAATGGGAAAGATTCGATCATTTATTTGTGAGATTTAACTTGTGTAAGTCAGGATTACATATGACCCTGCAGTAGACTACATACCGTAAGACGGAATACACACACACCTTTTTAAGTGGGATGTCTAAGTTAGTTGTTTCTTAATATAGTGATATCTGTTAGTAGTTTTACCAACCAGAATACCTGGCCAGCAGATTCTCCGAAACTCAATACCCTGCATTCATTCATAGGAAATAAATCCTGAGAAATATTGACGATTACTGATACGTATTGGGGACTTGGTAAATGTCAAGCTGTACACGACCCACATGTGATCGCAGCTGTTGCATTCGGAGAGACTCGAGTTTCGGTCTGATTACAGCTCGTCACTAGTGCATGTCTTTGTCATGCCCGCAATCTGAACAACGACCACGCTTTTGTGAGGCAACCGTATTCATTACTGCCACATTCACTTCACAATAAGCACGATCGAATTATCACATGTGAACGCCCAACCACTTTCGCTTGTGAGCAATCATCAGGTTGCCGGATCGTTTCGAGAGGAGACAGTAACTTTTCTAGAGAGGCTGGCTGGAAAGTTTATCTGACAGCATACTCTGTCATCAAATTTAAACGATTTTCATACTACAATATCGACGAGCCGAAAATGTTTCTGGTGTAACTAGCACGTTTCCTCAGTTACACGATATGCATTTGCTCACCGTTTTGAACGCAGCCTTATCAGGTATTACTCACGCAAATGCTTAATGCAACCAGGGAATTGATGCTCCATTGTCTAACATTTTCGTTTCTTGTAACAGTGTTTCTAGCGCCGTTTATGTTTTTCAATCCGTTCTGGAAAATAATTTGAAATATTTTCCAGTTTTATCTGATTATTTTTGACCAATTTGCAACTATTCAAACACCTTTTTGTTCACTATTCCATACAAAGCACAATTAAATTACATGGACACTGCCATTCAAAACATCCATCTTTTCTGTCTGGAACAATGCTACTTATTTTATCTACAATTAACCGATTCGATCATGACTGTCTCTTATTGCAATTGCCTTGAACTGTTCGTTGAGTTGCAATCGATCCTCTATTTTGTGTTCGCTAAACTGACTTCCGTTATTCTCTCTGTCCTAGGCAAGACGATACAGTTTTGTACGAATCAGGAAAGCAAAACTGAAGAAAGGAGCTTTCCCCGCAAAAATATGAGCTAAAGTAAGTTTAAACTGTTGAAAAATTGCGGGTATTAGATCAGACAATTTGATAAGGAACTGTTTTTGATAATTCTTCATGAACTCATTGTAAGTACCTATATTCAATTCCTAATGACTGTGAATAAAATTCTATGAGTGGTCTACATGATTGCCTGTCTGGTGAGTCTGTTGTCACCGTCTTCCGACAAAGTTCATTTAGACACAGGAAAAAGTAGATTCATCTAGGTCGAAGTTCTGCTTGCTACAGGAAAATCTACCGGACATCGTTGTAGATATTTAGCAGAAAATTTCTGACGTACTGAGGCAGTTGGTGGGGAGATTGAAAGCGTTTCATAGTGAATGCAGTACATCAAACTGTCAGATTAAGAGGAAGATTAGATAAAGTTGCTGTAGACCACAACAATTAGGCAGCCACAAACAAAGTCGGGACACTTGAGAGGATTTGGTGGAATAATCTTTAGGGAAAATGATTACGCCGGTAAACTGCAGACCACTCTCGGTTACACAAGAAAGCTTGCAAAGGACACCAACCAAGGTCACATGTTAAAAATCTACAGGATAATCACACCAGGACATTTGGGTTACAGAGCGACAGAAAAGTAAGGGGGGTCAAATGAACTCAAATCTTCAGTCAACTCTAAATCACACACGCAAAGAACAGGTGAGCCCGACATACACTATACAAATGTGACGCTTCTTGTCCATGATCACATCACTTCACCAGACAACTCGTGCATATAGATGATCTTATCCCGAACATACTACGGTATTTTTGTGACCTGAATATTGGTGGTAGGATTTTTGTATTCCTTTGAAGTCTAAAGCAATCTATCTAAGGTGACCCCCAGGGTAATTTGCAATTTTTCGTCCACATAGCAATCCATTGTCCTCGTACTCCGATGAACTAAAACAGCCTCCAAAGGTGTGCACATGTAACATACAGCTTAACTTTGGTGCCGACTTAATAGATTCTTTCTCTAGTGACAGCTGACAATTCATTAAACAGTACAGTAGAAGGCGGATCGAGAAACGTACCGTTAACCAGACAACACACAGTTGATAGAATAGATATAGCAAAGAATCATGCTGGCGTGAACCAAATGTTCTATACAGGGATTTCGGTACCGCCGGACATCCAACCCAAAGTACAAGAGCGAAACTCAAAACGAGCCCCTTTACTGCACACTAGGGTGTGCCAAAGGTAGTCCGGTTTGATTCCACCGCCTACCTACAAAAATCACTGTGGGCTGGCTGGTATTTTCAGGCCAACAGCTCTGATTCGTGCAGGTCAACCGCAGAATTGCATGAACCTATTTATGAAATAGTCCGTCAAATCCATATTAACATAGCATTGTCACTCCCACCTACAAGAAATTCGTTAACTCTTGCAAATTTTCAAAAATCAGTGAACATCCGATGAACAACCTGGGATTCGCAGTTTGTCAGTAAAGTCGGTATATCTGAAGATCCCGTACACATACCAATTTGCCATGCAGCCCAAACACTCAAAGCTACAACCACTAGGACACACTGCCTACCAACTGTTCACGACGTCAGTGGTCACGTTTGCGAGGACAAATCTATCAAGTTCTGGGGAACTTACAAATCATCCCTCTCAGTGAACGTTACAATGAGAGCATTGTTATGAATTTAATTTTTCTAGACGAAGAACACCCTCACAGCATTTGCCTGCACATTGGGATATTGCCATCTTTGATTTATCCATGCCAGATGAAAACGATTTCCTCTAGTGCAGAATCCTGGCTCAAAGCAGTGTATAAATTAATTCCCCCTGAATTCATTAGGATGTTATTTAGGGGTGTAAGGGAGCGCATCCTGCAGTTCGTCCGTGTCGTATCAAGTAGGACCACCTGCCCACCTGTGTGCTCCAAAATAATCTGTGATGAACTTGTGTCTACCCCAGTGATTAAGGAATGATCCTGCTTAGTCACTTTTCAGTATCCGTGAATGTCCAATACGGATAACGAGAGTTTGCTTCATTCGTTCTTAAATGACTTTGCGCTCCATCCATCCTATTATCTTGTGCCACTTGTTCACTAACAATAAACGTGCGAATATTTGCGTTATCAGGTTGTGCAGATTGTTATTCTGGTTGACGATGTATGCTTAAATTATTTTTGATTTCTTTGTTCAGATTGATATGAATTCAAGTAACCAAACTGCACTCTGGTTAACAAGAACAAAATCAACACCATTCACTGGGCGATGTTCGTTTTTAAAAAACAACCCCAAAGTCCTACTCAACGTTTGGTACCGGGTAATGTGAAAACTACCACACAGCTACAGCAGTTGCAAAACGCCGTGTGCTGCAAGAAAATAGCTCCCGGTAGATTTATAATGTGGAACATGTTCGTAAAATGATGACGCAACCCGGTCAACCCACCGCTGATACAAGAACAAAGTGAGTCGGTCGCTGGCCCAACCAGATTATGAAGTAAACAGCTCACAGGGAGACTTTTGCCAAACTTGCTCAGCGTGGGCCAGGTTTGGTACGACTCAACCAATCGACTACAGCCACTGCCCCTTCGACTGATACAGAAAATAGCGCTGATCCCAGACATCATTACCATCTGGTATGTTGAGCCACAGTGAATCAAATCGAAATGGTTAAAAAGCGGACGATGACGACCCCCGAATCCGTCGTTATCCAGCTGCCTAGAATAGTCCTTTGTTCACAAGAGCATTAACCAATTGAAATGGTTTAGGTCGAAGTTTCGTGACGTATTTATGTGACAATAAACTTCGACGGTTAAAGTGCTTGAAATCCCTTCAGTGATCATCAAAAACAATGTGTTGCACGCGTTCAGTTGCAGTGATGCACCATCAGCTTGAATGAACGAAGCGCATGTAAAATATTATCACGAGAATAAGGGGGACAAAAAGAGGCAGTGAGTTTAAACCAGACCGAATGCAGAATGGTTCACGTGGAGGCATAAGTGAAACAAGTGTGTAAAAATTACGAGGCAACGGGTGCAGTGGAAGTTTGAGTGAAAAATTGGGAGCTGTTGTCTGTTTGACAGCAGTGCTCAGTAAGAACTGTTTGCAGCAAGATATTGGTCACCGGCGGTTGGATCGAACTGAAACGGAAAACCCCAAAATTCGTTAAGATTTCATTATCCACAGAAACTTATCTCTAAATACATTTCAGAAGTCACTGATGGGTAGTCGGGGATTTGGGTTATTCCCAAGTTGACCATCACTCACACTTGATCGCAGTCTTCGCATTCAGATAGACTTTCCAGTCAGCCTCGATTGGAAAAGAAGCACTAGACTCGAGTTTCGCTCTCATCAGAACTCGTCAGTAGTGCATATCAATGCCACGGCCGGGATTTGAACTCCGGCCATTCCAATCATGAGGCAAGCGTGTTGACCATTGCACCATTCACCTCACATTAGGCACGACCGAATTATCAAATCTGAACGCTCAACCACTCTAGCAATATGCACTACCGGCGAGCTCTGATGTGAGCGAAACTCGAGTCTAGTGCTTCTTTTCCAAACGGGCTGGCTGCAAAGTCTATCTGAATGCGAA
>QNGE01000449.1:13491-129952 GCA_008508345.1 Paragonimus westermani
GTCGCACACTGGACTGATCGCCCGCTGTGATAGTCTGGACAGATCTCGGTACGGGCAGCTACGTCTAGCCCTGACCGTAAATGTTTGGCGTGTAAGAGGCCGGCCGAGATGTTTTCTGCCATTCTGTTTGCTCATGGCCAACCAGCGCGCCACGCACGAGTACAACTGTGAGCATTTTTCGATTGGTTTTCGACCAGCCACAGACTTTCTCTGAGAATTTCACTGCTGGGAAATCAAAGTACTGTGTAGTTCATACGAAACAATTTAGAGAACGTTCCTTACATTCTTGAATGGTTCCGCTGTACCACACAGGCGAGCCCTTTTTACCTGATTATCACTTATACTCGTGGACCAAATTTGAGCAAAATTGGGACATCGGGGAACAGTATTCTTCAAAAGTAGGTGTTCCGGCGATAGTCCCGTAAACGGAGACAACAGGAACAAACGTGATCCATAGACCCGGTGAGCCTTGCATAGGACTTATATAAATGAATACCAAAATAGCGCTAACAACATGTTAGTACGCTCTGCTACACAATTCAAACTCAATCCGTGCCAGTCTGCTAGTTCCAACTGCGCTTTAATCTACCTTTTATAGCACTGAACTTCTAATTGCAGTACGAAATAACACAAATAATGTGAGTATTTCAGACGATAAACTAATGTGTTCTTCTGGATAGTGGTTCGTTCCAGATTCTTCTCCCACCACTGGGGGATTGAGAACAACTCGAGCATTACTTTTCACACTGCTTCCGTTGTGAAGAACCTGTCAAATTAAGTGGGCAGTTAAAGAGGATAACTGGCATTACATGATCTCCATTTATGTTCAGAGGACTTCTATGGCTGTTTTCAAGCAACACGATTAATCTCCGCATTGTCAGCAAGCAAGTTATGTGGTATTTCAAGTAAATAACTTAAAACTTGGTTTGACTTCTCGGGGCACCATCACCTCCCACCATTATATCATTACGAAAATTTTGTGGCTAAAATGTTGTACGCATTTGCCACCACACATTATTGTCTAACGAATTTTCTTCGCATCTCCTCTAAATTAAGTGGCTGTCAGATTTAGTGGTAAGTAATTCTGGATCTGATTCACTTCATATTGAAAGTCAGTTATTTAATCACAGCTTCCGCAGTCCGGTTCACTTGTTAGTTAGCCTATTTAAAAAAGAAACGGTAAACTCTAGTTTTGCCCGTGTTGGAGCTCATCGGTAATTTTTATCCTCTTGGCGACAGGTAGTTCCATCCACGTTACCCTTTCATGAGGCAGCCGTGTTGACCCATGTACCACTGGTCTTACGGCCGATCCATCACAGCCGCACGCCCAGTTCCGGTGGTTTTCAGTACTCCGAACTAAATAGCTCTAAACGACTGCCGGTGGCGTTCGGCTTCGACAGAGAGGGTTTTGTGTGGTCTGGTTTGAAACATGTTCATGAGTGTAGGTTTTATTAAATATGGTGGAGCCTATATGATTCGAAGCCCACCAAACCTCTTGAAAAGGAAGGTGGTATTGTGCCGTAGTTCTGACAGCATGGCTGTGTTTAATAGTATTTCAGTCTGTAGGCATTTGTTTGGTGACAACTTAGAACATCTTGTGAACCGTAACTCAATACCTCTCAATCGGAAGGGCGAGAGTTTAAGGCCGCTGCAATGTGACAATATTTTTAGTATTTTAATCTGTGGATTGCAATCTTTTGTCAGTGTTCTATCGGAGCATTTATTTATTTCCAGTGAAATTGCGCGGGACATAGCTGAACGTGAGCGATCACGATATCACATAAATGCGTATGTCACTAGAAACAAACAATGCATACTACAAAGCGTTCAAACTAAGGATAGTTTGGATGCCGATTACAGGTCACTTAGTAGGTAACATTCCATGATCACGATTTCCACGACGGAGGCCTCTCAAGTTTGTCCACTTATGTCCTGGAATACATCTGTAAAGATACCCACATTTAAAACTGTTACAGTGCCATTAGTGTGATTTCGGTGGTGGGGTAGTAAGTTGGGCTTTGATTGCACATCGTCTGTGTTCGGATTTGATGCTTTTTGATCGCCGACCATTCAGCTGAATCGCATCAAGCCCAGACAGCTGGAAAAGTCAGGTAATTCGGTAAATTTATTCTTCTGAGCGATCGGAGATGGTATAAAATTAGAGAAAAGAAAAGGGCTAAATAAGTGGAATAATTGGTATGTTCTCGCTGCTGGATAGAGAACGTTTCCTATATGCTTGAGTGATGCTGACTTTCTTGACGTCTGATCAATAGCTATTTTAATGAGATGGCTTCCAGTCAACGCATATAGACTGGTAGCCACGTAAGGTAGCTTAGTTGATGTCCGTGAATCACCAGATCACTTCTAAGCATGCAACTTTTAAGCAGATCTTTGACGCATACCCAGGAGACCTTAAATATGTATCCAAGCTTCGTCAATATATGGGTACACATAAAGTTATTTCCAAAGAAATTCTTGATATCTGACCGCAGTCGAAATTAATTCGGGCTAATGGCTCGGAATCTGGTCAAGAACTGATGGGTATTACAGCCAGCTCTAACTGAAACACAGTAAACTGTCAGATTTTCAGGAGCCTCAGTTATAGCATGAGCCTGCCTACCGGTATAGCGGATTCCACCTTAATAGTAATTTTCTTATGATGCCCACCGAGTTTCCTTCTATGGTCCCCAGCTGTGGATTTTCGAATCCAGTTTATATCTGAAACAAAAGAACGTTGGCTAGTCTAAGCCACTGCATCAAGATGACACGATGTGAGGATGACTTTCACGCAAATGTCTGCGATGAGGACACTGTCTGCCTAAAGTTATAACACGGTTTTAGTTAAAAAATTATTTGCTGCTTTTCATGGCGCTTATTGCACTTCAATTACCTGAACAGAATTCGTCAAAGTACTTCCAAATTTATATAGGGGTTACTATCAAGTCAAACGATCAGATTACTTTGGTATTCGTCAGAGAAGTCGGTTGTCAAACTCTCGTCTTCAGTTAAGAAAAGCCGTAGTTCCAGCAGGAAGGCACTTCTAATCAGAGAGGATTTACAGCTAACGGAATCTACACAACACACTATTTTATGCAACCAAAGTATTCGCATTCCCCCTGATTAACAGACTACAGATTTATTTCAAAATATCAGGAACATGGCTCAACACTTCAGCTATTTGTTAGAGTATTCGGAAGATTTTTATGCTTCTACACTGCAAAAGACGACAAAATATAAGTGGGCTTAATCATAATTTCAACGATAACATCGATATGAGTTTTATCAAGAGTGAGAGCTCTGGTGTAGTCGGTCTTTCTTAAATTTTCTTCATCTGACCAACTGCGACATTTTCATGTTCCTTTTCTTGCCAATAAGTTCTTTCATATGCTACTGTCAGGGCTAGACGTAGCTGCCCGTACCGAGATCTGTCCAGACTATCACAGCGGGCGATCAGTCCAGTGTGCGACTGGCTGATGTTGTGTTGGAATTCCTATCTTGTTACCAGCCTGACCGCCCCTACGGCTTCTGTGATCGCGGTTCAGGAGACTGTGGAATTCCGGAGCGAAATCTCACTATTGCTTTGAACTTGATTCCACTGGCAGACAGTTCAAGTTCCATCCATACAAATCTCAATCCATCGGTTGGATGATGTTTCTGAAATATTTTCAAGTTGACCATCACTCACACTTGATCGCAGTCTTCGCATTCAGATAGACTTTCCAGCCAGCCTCGATTGGAAAAGAAGCACTAGACTCGAGTTTCGCTCTCATCAGAACTCGTCAGTAGTGCATATCAATGCCACGGCCGGGATTTGAACTCCGGCCATTCCAATCATGAAGCAAGCGTGTTGACCACTGCGCCATTGACCTCACATTAGGCACGACCGAATCGTCAAATCTGAACGCTCAACCACTCTCGCTTGTGAGCAAAGATCAGGTTGCCCTATCGTCTCGAGAGGAGACACGGTTACTGCCTGTTAACTCCAACCGATAACCTCGCGATTAGGACTTCCGAGACGGATCGATATCACTGATCTCATTGAACCTGCAAGGCGAGATTTCAGATTGCTGATGAGTAGTCTGGGATTGTGTTTATTTTCAAGTTGGCCATCACCCACATTTGATCGCAGCCTACGCATTCAGATAGACTTTTCAGCCAGCCTTGATTCGAAAAGAAGCACTAGACTCGAGTTTCGCTCTTATCAGAGCTNTTCGTGATCTCTTTGGATGTGTATTACTTTGCAACATCCATCTTTCCACTCCGGTTACTCCTTCATGTGGCATCTAATCTGACCGCTGCTCTGTTATACATTTGAATGATGGTAGATCTTTGAAAATTAACATGTTCGTCACGGTATTTTAGGGCAGTCTTTCACCTTTGTAACTCGAGCTACTATAGGAAGTGGGTCGGAAACCTAACATACATTGTTGTCAAATATTAAGTTCAGAATTAGTTTATGCAGAAAGCCAAGAGAACATGCAGTGGCGCTGAAATGCGGTGAGAGGATAACCATTCTGGTACGAGGTGTAGGCAACTTGATGTTGAACGTTTGGATCTGGATGTAGTTATTTTCAGTAGTTAGGTCCCTTCCCGTCCCCTTTTTTCCCCTTCTCTCTTCCTATTTATTGGTTGCTTTTTCTTCATGGTTGTGTGGCAGTTAAGCTTTCGTGTTCTAGTTGGGTTTTATCTACGTATTCCGCCATCCGCAGACCATCTTTCGACGTTCATATGCAATAGTACAGTATGCATCCATAAGTGTACGTTTACACTGCTAAGTATAAAATTCCTGCGAGGGCACCACTCCGACTTATTGTCTGTGCAAACTGTTCTTTAGCAGGTAATCCGTAATACCGCACGTCCGATGTCAAAATTTTGGGCCTACCGATAGAACCACTATCAGTGCACAGTGGTACATGTTGCAAGGGAACAGTTGTGAATTAAGCCGGACGAAGCTTTTACAGACACCCCATGTCCACCAAACATTGGTCAGAACGCGACTGTTATCAGGACATAAATCCACTACCATCATACTGCATGATGTGCGCTTGTGCGCGCAGCAGTAGTTCACGTAACACGCTCGTCTCTATTGGTCATCCAGCCCCAAACCCTTTGAAATCGGATCGAGCGTTAAAGATTTGACGCTGTCAGCCATGGACGGCACGTGTCTCACCCAACCCCCACCCCTCACACACATTATTACCAACACCCCCCTGCACTAGACTGTGATCCGCTGAATCCCATTGGATATTTACTGACCTAGACGGCTTGTTTATTGTTCCATATACAAGTCACACATGCTTCGTGTAGTAATATACGTGTAACGATAAGTACAAAGAACAGTTGGTTGCCTGTTCGACTTTTGTTAGTGAATTGAAAAACATTCACGATTACTCACAACCGTCGCCTTCTGACATACTTTCACCTAGTCCTCTCGAAAATAGCCACCAAAAGTGGTTTCCTCTTCTTCAGCCATATCTGTGGTGAATACCCTTCCCGCGTTCGGATAGCGTTTATCTAACTGTTCCACCTGTGGTCCTACCACTGAATTCTCGGTATTGAATCAGACAAATTGTTCAAGTTAAAGAACGATATTTTTATCACTACTAATTCTCTAACACTTTCGGCATGACCGTTTCCATAGGAAACGTGGCCAGGGTTCAAATCCTGGTCATGGCAAGGATAGACACTACTGATGGTTTGTAGTGGAAACGGAATTGCAATGTAATACTTATTTCTTTTAAGTGGTTTGTGAGAAATTTCTTACGGCGTACGAAATCTGCGGTCACCGTTGAATAATGTGCAATTTTTGTCGACTAGAACCTTCCGACTTCTACGGAAAATGAAAGAGTACTAAACTTTCCATTCCCATTTCAATGTCAGCCTTAATGAAATAACTTTCTGTAGCTTGGCTCTTCTTGTATGTTCGCCGAAGACATCCTCAATAACACGCATACACAAGCTGTGACACATGTAATATTTACGCATCTGTGCTTTCAGTTTATGCTACTGCCATATTGCTACCCCAATATCTCCTACCGACTGGTGTACAGCTCAGCACTCTGCCTGTCCATAGAGCATCCTGGATCAGAGAAAGAATTGTCCCAAACGGACAGCAGTAAACGATGCCAAAGGACATTGTCAGAGGTCTACGGCAATGGGTTGTGGACAGTTTTGTAGATGCCACCTTTCTTTCCCTTACTGTTACTACTCAAATAGTGCCTCATTTCTGCTGGAGCTTCAGTTGTTTCAGAGCTGGTTAGGCTCACTACATTAGTTGTTTTTCAGAAATACACAATATAACCTTGATTTTTTGAGACCAGGTGTGGAGGTATGGATAACCCAGTGAGCGCCACCGAGCAACCGCGTAATATATTGACATAATAAAAGCGTTTTTAACTACTCAGTCATCCATTCGGGTTGTAAAAATTGATCGGTTATCTGACCGTTTGCGCTGCAGCGGTAGGCAGTTAACAACCAGTCTAGCCGTGATTGAAAAGAATTGACATTTGGCATTGACTATCTGTACGGACAGCTCGTAAGGTCCCATATTCTCTCAACGGATTAGGTAGTTTGCAAGCACTAGGGAAAATTGAGTTCGTTCACATGCCTTGTTTTTTCTTTGCGGTAGCTGAACAGCCAGTCCATCCGTACGTTATAAAAATGATTACTTATAACACATTTCCAAAATGTATTGGATTACCAATAAAACTATGAATATTTGACATTTTTATTCAGGATTAAATCCGATGAGTCAAGAAATGGTGTCGATAGTTTGATGGCTGTGTTAGAGTGTGACAACCTTTTCACGATTTGAATGTGGTTGGTAATATTTGCGTCATAACTGGGAAATAGGGACACACCTTGTGTTTCGAAATTTGTGTCTTGGATGGACCATCCGATGTAGTTGAAAATATCAGATAGTGACATTGGAGCTAACTGGTTGTCATTATCTTGTACACCAAGACATCAAGGAGATATTCATGGTGAAGTGCATCGACTGAACGAACCGCCTGTATTTCACAACATATGCTTTCTTTCTGTCATAGTGAAGTGGATATTTCGTACATAAGGAGGGTTGTAAACCCATAATTGAGCTATATCCGTACATTAACTTTATACCACCCCATTCCCGATATCGGGAAGTCGTCTTCTATAGCGCACAGCATAACACGTAAGAAGCTATTCACTCCCTGTGGAGATAGCAGAAGTAGACTTTATCAGTTTCTTCCCGACATTGACAATAAGCATAAGAAAATTGTCTTCATCGGATTTGACTTCATTTACCCTTGAAGAATTGCTTATCCGCTGACCAGCTAACCGGACTTCCACTTCGAGTTTACTGCCTTTAGGTGTAATTATAATTCAGGCAGACAACGTTCCTTCTCCGTATCTCGGAAGACTTTGTTGAAAAAAAGACTTTGTGACCAAAGAAATGATGAGTCGACCACACTTTAAGGTCCATCAGATGAAGGTGAAATCGCTTGAGTTCAGTGTACACCATCGCATTACTTTATGACAAAACCTATCGAGAGACATTACATTTAAAAAAAAGGTTGGGTGAATTCATCACTTCTCCCTATGAACTATGTGCCAACGTAACACTGGCATACTCCGCTTACTCCGGTTGACATTTGAGCTGCTTCCAAAAACGGTCGAAATTCGAAAAACCAGACGGACCTGAGGACTTATCACGGAATGTATCTGGAGCAATTGCTGAATTTTGTCATAATTTAGTTGGGTTATCCACTCAGTGTTTCACACAACGAAAAATTGCTGACTTTTGGACTGTGGCATGCGTCACACCGATTTCTGAGAATAAAACGACCGAACTTTGCCCGACTTTGTTTAGGACAGCAGCAGTGAACTTTTGTTAAAAGCTCAGTTGTGCTCGAACGAAGGCTTAGGTGAAAATCATGAGTTCCACTGAGTTTGGCTATCACCGGTCTCGTTCAACCTTGTATGTTATCGTTGTTCACTTTGACGTTTGAAAGCTCTCGTTTGTCCAGTTCACTCCATTTTGTCATCGCATATGTTGCAGTAGTCTACAACGATGCGCTAGGAAGCATTGATAAAGAGAAGCTACTTCATGCTCTTGAAGAACCTCGGATTCAAACTTCCACTATCAAGTTTTACACGATTACTTACCCACTTCGACATTCAAGCCAAATCGTCACTGATCACTAACCCTGGTGTTCCACCCCACCCTCTTTCTATTTTTGTTTTATATAGCATCAATGCCAGTGGTTCACCACATTTCTGAACAAGCACGTCAGTGATATAGAATTAGGCATCTAGCAATAAACTTCTCTGACCCTGGGGGACAGCGTGTTCTAACTAGCATGTTGGTCACCGCCCCGTCGTTTATCGCACAGTACATCCAGATGTGTTGATTTGCTGTATTCGCCTAATAAATGGAGGCTGTGTGGGAGACTTTCACATGCACGCTCTTCCCTGTACAAAACTAGCGAGTCCCTACTTCGAATGCTTTCTAAAAGATATCTGTGAAAAACTTTGGGTGGCAGCATAACGTGATCATTCCAAATTAAATGATTTCCTGTTAAAGTTCGAAAATTCGCGTTTCATGTCCGGCGCTTAAACTGTCGGTCCAGTTCACGTCACTTGCTTAGTCAGTTTACTAAAGCTGGTGTATTGTTTAGCATTAGTTTACCCTGGTTTATCGGTAGAGGAATCTTTCACTTTTTACCACAGCCCTAAATTAACTGTTCCATTGTAGTAGCATCCAGCGTAAACAATTCACTGACTCGATTATTTTCATCCTCTTGTAAAGATTGATAATGTTTCAGATAAAGTCCCATCTGACATACCGCACTCTCCTTATTCCACTCAACTTATATGTACACCCTAAAATGGACCTCGTTAAAAACACATATTTGCGCCCACCGATTTTACCAACCATTCGTTATTCCTTATTCAGCTTGGCTTTTGTGCACAAATAACATTCTTATTCTTGAACTAACCACAAAATTGAATCAGCCGATGTTCCCCAAAACGAATATCGATTTACGACTGGTCTCCTGAGGTTTCTGAGTTTCGTGATTGTAGTTATTGCTTCATGACTCAGGCACACTTAATCGTCCTCCATTTACTGAGGTTGTGAGAATGCTGGAAGTTGAAATCTCATAACTGGGTTGCACAAGGTGTGCGATGATTTGGTGCGACTTGAACAATCGTCTCACGTGTGGTCGACAATTTTGCAGGTCTAACATTCGATCTGATATGCCCTTTGTGCCAACTCACTTGCTGCCCAAAGCTGTACTGCGCAAGACAGTTGCTCGGTGGCGAGTTAACCACCTTGTCCATAAAGCTTCTTGAAGCAGTGTACACCCTTTATAAGATGCTACTTCATTTGCAAGGAAAAGAAGTGCTTGGTACTGAAGTTATTTGCACTATTAATGCGTGCAATGGCAGATTTATAGGTTTAGATGAGACCCAATTGTAAAAAGTCAGGGCTGCGGCTGGATTTGAACCAGCGACAGACACAGTATGCCTCAATGCAGCAAGCGCCTTACCAGCTGAGCTACGAAGCCACACCAAGAACTCGGAAATTTCACACTTGGATTCTGTTACCTACCCGTCCCACTGTCTCATGTGGACTCCACTAAATGACCGACCGCTCCTGCAGGATTCCTGAAACGGTTCACGCTGGAATCCACCAACACCACTGCTGAGCATAGAAATTGTATTAATAATAAGTAGTGTGGCGGATTCAAGATTGCGAGAGGCGGATGCTGGTTATATTTTTCACTGGGTAGGTAACCCGGTGGACGGCGCTGTGGATCACGGCGTTTGCTTCGCCGTAACTGACCACATGACATCGGTCCACCATTTATGCCGGTGCACCTGCGACTCGGTCGAGACAAGCCTGACCCACTTTTCATCGACCATGTTCCAGCTATTTTTCACTCTGACATTATATACGACCATTTCTATGGTCAGCTGCCCGCCCAAATCCGCTTGACCCTGTGAGCGACCGACTCCAGCGCTCTAACTGAGTGCGACCCACCAGTCTGACTGGAAGTCCTCGGACCAAACAACGTTGGTTCAGTCAACAAGAATTGTGGTCATCTACTCCACCTGTGTGCCACTCATGAGTTGACTATTACAAACACTTGATTCTGGCTGGATATGAGCGATATAACGACCTGGAAACCTCCATGGATTTGTTATCACCATTTGCTTGATTACGTGGTCGCGCAAACTTCGTGAAGTGCACATCACACGAGTGGTCTTTGGGGCTGCATGTTATACAGATAATAGGCTTGTCGGGGCCGAATTGTTTATTTGTCTGCAATCCTGTTTGTTGTAGTTCTTATGGGCAATCTTAGAAACCGGATGTGAAAATATTACAAACTGCTGTTTGAGAAAGGTATGTCGGTATACAGCTGTTATTCTCGTGGAAGACGCTGTTGTACCTCCAAACCCCCAGGGCGTGTGACAAGGAACAGATGACAGCAGCGCCAGAAGTGGCCGGACTGATTGGATAACAGCAATGCAGCTGTCACGAACTTGGTATGAGAGAAGAATGCAGCGTTTTATAGATCCATAATGGACCACGGCAATGAATAAAAAAAGACACCCTTACAAGGTGTTATCCGTCGACTTGCCAAACGGCCTGGCAGAATGAAGGAGCAATAGTGGGAAAGGCAAGGTGAAAGGATGTAGGGCTATGGTTACTGCCGACAATACAAAGAATTATGAAATCCGCTGAAGCGACTTCTGGTCTATCCGGCAAGCCTACCAAAGCAATGACTAAAGCGTACTTTGATTTCTTTTGCATCTAACTACAGAATATTATGAAAGTCCGATGCAGATACTTTGGTAGCCTATTAAATCGTCATGCTACCATTGCCTGAGAGACCATGAATAGCCTGCCACAAAAAATGTAAAAGTTCCACTCGCCTTCGCTCCAACTTTGGCAGACAGCCGCGGTATATCTGCGGAACGGAAAATTTGCAGATTAGGATCGTCGGGAGAAAGTCTGAATAATCGGAAATCAGCTCTGGAAATTGCTTTACTCAAGCTTGTTCATTCCATCTGGGAGTAGGAAGTAGTATGACAAAAGTTTAGGGATGCTCTGATCATACGTTCTTTTACTGGTAGGGTCAGCAAGCAATACCCCGACAGCTATCTGGACGACGGTCTATTGAGCCCCGATGGAAAACTGCTAGAATGAACCTTGCCGAACCGGTTCACGCTGGAAGTTTTGGAGGCCAATTTTTCCTAGCAGTAGTGTAGGATTTGGGTGAATCACAGTACGGTCGTTATGCTGTCAAGTGCTGGACGGATCCAAGAGAAGCAACTGGAACTCAACCGTCAAATATGTGCCATCTTCATGGATTTCACCAAGACCGTTGATTCTGAAAGCCACTAGGCATCAGGCACGGTGCTTGGTAAGTTTGGGTACCCATATAAACTTTTTAGTTCGACTACAATGCTGCATGTGGAGATGAAGCAAGGTAAAATCGTATGGATCGAGCTGTGACGATTTTGACATTGTCATTGGCGTTAAGTAGGGCTGTATCCAAGCTCCAATCCTATTTAGTTTACACTTGATTGTCAAGCTAGCAGTTATTCTCCGTGATTTGGTAGAGGACGGCGTTGAGATGGAATACTGTACAGATGGACGTCTGCTGAATATCCGGAATTTCGGAGCCCCAACCCGGCTAGATACCTCAGTGGTACACATGTCTGCAAACAAAAACACGCTGTTTGCGCACAGTGAAGACAGAACACAACGACTGGTCACGGCTATCGCGATCACGGCATCCAGGTTCGGATTGAATATCAACAAAGGTAAGACATTCTTTTTTCAGTCTTATCTGAAAAGAGGTGTTGTACCTGCACCTGGAATCCGCATCACTGAAGACATTATGGGTTGTCGCACAGATTTCTGCCATTTAGGTAGCAATCTTCTGACAGACCTCCCCGTGGTCCGCTAGCAATAGGCTAGTATGGTTAAGGCTGGCACTATTTTCGGACACTTTGAAAGAAGTGTCTGAAAAAGTCCCAGCCTGAGACCAAAAATCAGGCCGCCTGTCTGCCACTCAACCATACTGTCTCCACCGCTGTGCGGCAGTAAACCTCTAACTTTGGGATGTGAGTTGTTTGAGAAGCTTCCATGTGCAATGCCCACGTCTTATCTTGGGTGTTTGGTAGTCGGACATGGTGTAGAAAACTGTGGTACTGTGGCCAGCTGGCGTAGACTGGATTGAAAACACACTAAGGCTCACTAGGCTTCGTTGGCTACGACACTCTCGTCAGCTGGGCGCCAAATAAAGTTTGAAGGAGCTGCTGCACTGGCAAGCAGAGGCAAGTGAACGAAATTATGGTGTTCAAAAGCTGATATACTAGGATGTTACCTAGGTAAGTCCTCCGGACTGTGATATCGATTTTAGGCCTTGAGAGGAATCAGCATTGAACCATAAGGTCTGGAGGAACGCTATACATTCTAAGGTTCAACGAACATCAGTTGCGCGGCCGTGAATTGAACTGCGCAATACGCAAGGCAGCCCTAAATGCCACAGGTGACGTGACTACACGACGTTGCGAAGAATGCGGCGACGAGAGCGACAGCAGTCTCAGATTGATAAACCATCATCGTGCTCACAGTACATCGTAGACGAGGAGACGACGAGTGTAGTAGGTCCAGTTGAGGTTTGTCAGTTATATCTACTTTTTAGTTCGTACAAATCAACGATTACCCACGTTTGACAAATAACCCGGTTCTTTTCTTCCGTAACCCTCGGTCACTGCAGCTTTCTATCTTCCCTTTGTTCACCTTGTCGTGCAATGTATAGTAGACATCTTGTCTGCTTTTCAGCCCAACTTTACTTTTGGGTTTTCTTTCATGTTGCTTCCGGAGTATAACACTATATACTTCTATACGAGACTAATTCAGATCAGATGTTGCCATTTAAGTATTTCCATTTTTTTATGTCCGAGAGACAAGACGCCGTGGTTAGCAAGGTTACTGCACGAAACCGTGGTCAGTGTTGTAGTCCCGGCCGTGGCAAGGACATGCACTAGTGACGAGCCCTAACAAGAGCGTAACTAAAGTCTGGTACCTCTTTACAAAAATGGTCAACTAGAATGCCTATGGGAATGCGAAAGCTACGATCAGTTGCGGGTGATGTGCAGCTCACACAAAGGTTCCACTTCCACATTAGCCTACTGTCTGACTAACCAGCATTGGCCGCTTGTATTGCAAAGGCCACCGCTCACACTCCTCTTTGTCTCATCCCTTCAGGTTTTCACTGGATCACTGGTGTGTGAGTGGAACCGCAATTGGCTTGTGCCAAGCCACATGAACTAGCAAAAATGTGGCAGCCAAGTTTTGGTAAAATTTCATGAGGCAGTTGTTCACGTTGACCCCGGTAACATACTGTTTTACCTTCAACAAGAATGACGATGCAAAACGGTATAATATGAAGTAGAACGACACGACACTGTGACGAAGACTTGAAGTTGAAGTGTACCATACACTGTGCAGCCGTTTTTCCACGCGGCTAGACACCATCACAACACAGATCACACATGATGGTTAGAATTGAGAAACAGCGTAACTTCTCTCAGATTCCATGAAAAAAAGGCTTTCGGGTAGTCTTCTACTAATATGTGCCGTCCGTGAATGCACTTTATTTTCGTCCATCTTTTGACGGAACCACTATCATGATAGTTAACCTCATCAGGGATATATCTCATTTTTGCTTCATTCATTTGCACTGGTTTACGCATGCTGATTCTCAGCGCACCGTTGCCTTGACATTGTTGAGAATTTCGTGAATAGCCAGATGCTGTCCGTCATGGACCATGGTGGCCAAATCGCCTCGACGTTGACCTTGTGTAATTTGATTTCGAATGCGCGTAAGCTCCAAGCCAACTAGCCTGGTTGTGGTTGCAATGGTGTGTTCGGGACATTCACTAATGCGGCCGTACCTGAAGGCCAATTGTTATTCTAAACTTCTCAAGAAATGATTGAGACTAAAGAGTGTGCTTGCAAATCCGCCTACCCACTGGCTTCTTCCCCCTTTCTCTGTAACGTTCACAGAGGCTACATAGAAATTTTTAAACCACTTGTACTTTGTTGACGTCTCCGTATTTCTTTTCTCTTTGCTGGTGGATCACTCAAGACCGAAAGTGTGTGTGTACTTAGTGTAAAAAATCTTTCACAAGCAAACTTCAAGAGACCCACGTATTTCAATTCCCGTAGCATTGACTTGTAAGAAACCATTTATTTTGCATTCAGTTGATTGCTTCCGCTTGCATGCGCAGTTGGAAAAATCCCAAATAGTGACGCAGACTTTTGGGAACCCTTAACAAATGATTCGGCGAATGGAGCGCTAAGACAACGACTGCATGACATTTCGGTATCTCTGAGACAAGGATG
The DNA here is from genome assembly GCA_008508345.1 of Paragonimus westermani. Lineage (NCBI taxonomy): Eukaryota > Metazoa > Platyhelminthes > Trematoda > Plagiorchiida > Troglotrematidae > Paragonimus > Paragonimus westermani. The sequence goes on from QNGE01000449.1 coordinate 27,899, forward strand.
AGACAGTAGCCGGCGATGAATTTGTTGCGACTGTCGAGATGTAGCCCATTGGGTAGAAAAATTCAACTTCATACTACTGCCACATTCTGGTTATTTGTATCTCATTAAATGTAATGCGCCCACGGGGTTCCTGTTTCTTCATATTTCGCCACAAACACACGCTTCTGGTTGTCCATGGGAGTATCCTTCTCACTTGATTTTTTCACCTATTCTCATTGAAAATATGCAACTCTAATCACTGTACTTTTTGTGTCCACTACCTGACGTGGTTTTCTTCAAATTCGATGTTAACGCTTTGGCAAATGTGTCTAATACTGCTTTCAGTGAACCACGTATTCTGTGACCGAACCATTCGAGTTAATTTTACAGTATCTTTTTGGGTTTCGAAATAATTCTCGTTGTGAGGTTAAATAATCTGCAATAAGGAAACTTTACATGATTCGGATAATTTTTCAATAAAACAGGTGGCAATGATCATAAAAATTTGACCACCAAAAATATCAAAGCTTCGAACATACCTTCCGTTTGCCTGCCCAAGTGGCACGACATTTTAGGAGTTAGGGTATTAGTACCTACCTAACGTCGTTTTTGGATATTGTAGCCAGATAAAGATGTCGATCAGCCGAATTTTTTCGTGTACACATTTGTAAATATATAAACATTTCCCTAGCAGTAAACTATGGGCATTAACATTGTAGAGTACTGTAGTTGAATGTAACTTGTAGATTCTTCTTTGTTTCTATACTGCTTATAAGTGCACCGTCTGCCCATAACCTTAGAACGTTGCAGTTTTTTCGCGTTGTCGATAACGACCAAATCTCACAAATTTGATTATCGTCAAAGACGAATAAAGTAAAATTTCGTGTTCTGGGATCAACTTGCACAGTCCCCACAAGGATCTATTGAAACTTTGCCGAACTGACTGTTAAATTGAGAATATCATTATGTTGTATGAATAAAGTCAAAAGTTTGGGCAGTGTCTTTCGTCATTGTTTTAGAGAAAATTCTAACTCTGTTCTGAGCACAGTGATAGTAGCTCCATTTCTCTTGGTTCATTTCGGTCCATTTTAGCCTAGCAAGTCTAATGCGGTTTAGTAAGTTTGGGTTTGTATCTCCTCTCATCCACAATGGCGAATGCCATTTATTGTTATTTGAAGTGTATCGCCGTAACGGTGTCTACCGAAATTAGCACTGAAACGGTGAAGATCAGCAACGCTAAGACTTCATCGCATGATTGGAGCTGATTAGGATGGATGCTACACACATGCCCTCTCTTGAGGGGATGACGTATGAAGTTCCATACTGTTCTATCAACAGGATGTAATCAAACCGACTTTGCTTAACGTGACTCACGCCGATTAACTAGAAGGAAGTTCTGGCCAAATTCACCGTGCTTTAGTTAATATCATGCATTTTCTTGAATTATTGACTTCACTCGCATATCATTCTCTGAGGTATTTCTTCAAAAGATTTTCAACTTGTTTTTTTATTCAGGTGTTATCTAATTCGCTCTATGTTGCTCTACTCATTAGATTATTTACGACCTCTGGTGTCACCGGATAAGATGAGGCTCTGGATAGCCTGCGCTGACATAAGACTTGCGTATCTGAACAGGCATCGGACCTTGAAATTGGTGATCGACAAACCCATCACCGTTCAAGGCGAGGTAGTTCACGTCAGCATCCACTGGTTGGTCAAGCAGTTAAGAGCAATCCTTTGGGAAATAAACAAAAACTGCAATAAAACAAACTGCTCAGAAAGACAATTTAATCAAACAGGACGGATCTCGTCTTTCAATACCAACAACTTCAGGAACACTAGTGAAAAACTGCCGAACGAGAGGTGTCGAACTTCTGCTAACAAATGAAAGAATAATGCACAATAATCTTGAATAACCCGGTCTGCGTCAGCAACCACTGTCTGAAGAAGCGCTTTTGAGCAGTGCAGCCGAGGTAAGTGACCCAAGTGATGTGAAAAATATTCAGAAGTTTTACGTTTTCTCTGGGTGTGTACCATTTGCGGCAGACGTCACTCAATTAGAAATTGCGTGACAAGATGACGCAAATTTCATTTTGACAGGTGTTTAAAATGTCCAGTCATACTGGGCTCACAAACGGTATTCAGCTAAACCAAAGTATCTGTGGTTGTTGGCTTACACGCCTGTATACTGAACTAATTTGTTTCGCCTTTGGTCTGTTCTTAATGAATTTAAGTCTTGTGTGGACGCCTGGGACAACCTATTAAGAGCACTTCGGCTGTCCTCCGCAATGTCGATTTAGCATGCATTAACACAGTGCACATCATGAAGGAAACCTGTCATCATACCGACAGTAAAACCACAAACCACCACATTGAGGATGAGTATCCGCTTATGTCTACGTCAGCACGGGAACTTAATGCCTTTGCCTACACTGACTACTAGAGTTCTAGCTATTAAGTGGGGAACGGTTTCAAATTGTGCTCTCTTCTCTGCGTTAACTACAGACAGTTTTTCCGACTAAGGTTTCAGCTCCAACCTATGTGATTTCGCTGAATTCTTGTTACACTACATAGCAAGGTGTTAAAACCTCATCTGGGGGAAAAAGCGCGGGATAAAGTGTGCTCATATTCTTCTATATTACTATGTATCGGTATGTATATTGGTATGGTTGAAGAATTATTGGTTATGACAAGTTTAATGGGAAAGCACATAGATGTAATATTAGATTAAACCTTGGGTGAACTGATTTCAGCCAAAATGTGCAAGACAGAAATTTGGAGTGGAATACAGATCTTCAGGGAAGTGGGTGAGTATTGCATAGCGAGGCCCAAAGAGAATAAACATAGGTACTTGAAGTTTCAGTAGTACTGTTAAATCGCTCCTGGCGACTTGGGATAGTCCACTCAGCTATACATATACAACATTTCCACTAATCCTTATTCATGCCGTCGGGTTAACCAGACTATCTTCCAAGTCCAAAAATGTCAGAAAAGACGATCAAAAGGATTGGAATTTATAAAGTACTGTTGGATAAAATTACAACAAAGGTGTTTCCTGCCCGTGAATGTAAATTAACTGGATACATAAATTGTCCAGCAAAAAGGAGTTCAAAATGGTATAATCAAACAAGAGTCCGCAAATAGCCACCAGTCAACAGGAATTTAACTTATCAAAACAAGTAGGTGCAGGTAAATCTGGGCGAGTATCAAACAATGTCAAAAATCAGATGAACAATGATAATTAGGAAAAAGAGGAAAAATAATTCTTGTGTGGACTCATGATGCTAAATTTATTATGATTGTTTACCGCACACAGCAGGGACAAATGAAGACAAATTCAGGATCAGCTTTCTACAAACAAAACAAACATGCCTCAACAAATTCATCGCTCCGCATCATATCACGCAAAAGACGTCAAACGTACCAGAGGAAGTTCAGCAGATTCTACGAGCACTTTAAATGGGCATCAACCACAATATCACACCTTTGATATTTTCAGCCAGAGTAGAGGGGAAGCGATTTTTTTCAGACCGATCCAGTAGGCTTCTTCTTATGTGATTTACGAGTCGAACTTCCAGAATTGTTTTTAAAATATCAGTACGCATTTTATCGAAATCAAAACACAACGAAGCTTTTAAGATTTAGATAATAGAGCACATTTGTCAAAAGCGTACTGTTAGATTTGCTTGTAATCTTAAATCAGTCGTATAATAGGGTGCACTGCTGTTACCCATAAAGATGCGTTTTGAGATCACTCTTCTTTAGCCCACGAAATCCTTATAAAACTATCATTTTTCCGTTCACCGAGCTAATCAGATTGATAAAATAAAAGCCAGTAGACATACGTCACGGGAAACAGAACAATCCGACCATGATCGGTGAAATTTATTCCACGTGTATTAGACAAGCAGTCTGTGCGTGGATTATAATTCTAGACCGAATCTTTCATCAAGAAATCAACTGATTCTGAAGACATTAAAATCATACATGCTGAGTTATGTCAATATAGCCTTGTTGTTTTCAATGGTCACCTTCAGTCTGGAAGTGGATATCTGGCTGCAGAACAACTGAATCATATGTAGTAAACCGTATTCAGGTTTTGTTCATACTTCAACTAAATGTAGCAATCAGCAACGCTGTAAGTAACTGGCAGTTTAGGTGTGGAGTTTGATTATTCAAAAGTTTCAGTCTAACGACAGGTAAACATTAGTTATACATTAAGTCAGTCTCCACCATGCGTAGCCACTTGGCTAATAAAATATAGCAACCAACATTACTTCCTTTCTTCGCAGCACAATCGCAAATTATAGGCTGAAAAGTGTACTGGGCAAAATTCGACCAGTTTTGTATTTGTGAGATAACCTGTGATTGCTCATCGTGTGTTCGAAGACAGACAGATAACACCTCACTGTGTTTCACCGGTTATCATTTAGTATATTATAAGAACATCCTGGTTAAGCCGAACAAACAACTGTTTTCCAACGCGATATATTCACCTGATATCGCGTTAGCTAACCGCCGGTTATGAGGCTATCCTGGAAGTGGATGACAGTCTCTGTGATCAGGCAGCAACTGACTAGTGAACAGTTGTTAGCTTATGAAGCTTCCAAAATTCAGACTAACTGTGCTCAAGACCTGTACCGAATAAAACTATAAAGGTGATATTTTAGGCAATAATTTTCGTCTTGGATTGGCTGCCATCCAGTGAAATGGAATCAAATTGGTTTATTCAGCTCTGCCAGAGGATAACTGAGTAAACTGTCATAAAGCTGCTTTGGTGAGTTTCGTCGTATTGCCGAGTATTTTGGCTATATTATCAAGCAAGACTGGCCAGTAACTATGTGTTACATCTTGAAGACAACATTTGCGTCCTACACTTTCAGTTATTTTAAGAGAATCGTACATTTTACTAAAACTCTCTATCTCTAGAAATAACTATTAAAGAATATCTTTTAAAAGACTCTAATTAACATCAAAGCTTTCAGGTTGTATCCAGATGGTTTTGAGCTTTAAATGAAGTCGGCTTATTTGTACGACGATGTTCAGACGTTTTCCGTGGACAGTGTGTTATTTAAAAATAGGGGAAGGAAACTTCGTTAGTTCCTTTGAACAGAAGCTCCCAACGAAACCTCGAGCAATATAAAACCAGAACCTATCATTCTAAACAAAACTCAGAATGAAGTGTTCTCGAAAACGGGAAGGGTTACAAAATTGTCAAAAGTTACAACAATGTACAATTCTAAAAATCGCGGTTTTCCGAATAGTAGATAAGAACGTGCAAATAGTTGTTGTGTGCAACCGTGTTAATAGCCAAAACAGTAAGTAATGAAAAGTTTGTATTCAGTACTATTTGAACACTACTGGTAACTCATCGCATCTCTCAAACACCCATAGACTTTTCAGTCATGCCCTTTGAAAAAGTACCATTTGACTTGGGTTTTATTTTTGCTAGAGGTCTAAAGAAGCTGAACAAAATGGTTATGGAAATGGAAAAAGCGATAACCAGTTCCGAGCGCTATCCGATTCAAATTGAAACGGTGTGTTACACTAACAAAAGGGAACAAAATTAACTAAAAGCATGCTTCAACCTGAAAAATACTGTTTTATAACCTACCACGTCTATTTGTTTCACTGTTAATTTCGACGAACTTGGACAATTTAGCACGGACTTCCTTCGAAGAACGTTAACAAAATCAAACTTCCATTTTCTGGTAAAAAAAACAAAGTTGGCATATTGAGTCCCATGAAGACAAGCTGGCTACGGTTCAGTGACTAGCTAATAAATGAGGTGGTTCTTCTTACAAACGGTTCTGAACTGGCAAAAAAATGATGTGAATCGCCTTCCAGGAAGGTCAGATTGATCCCTGCAATAGAGTTTGCAGTAAAATTGTCACATACTTTGCCGGATTTCCATATAGTTGACTTGGGTGTCGGTAAGCATAGTAATTACAAAGAGCTGTATTGTCGGGACAAGTACGACGTGGATCACCTCTCATAATGATACTGATGTGGTTTCATACAGTTGCAATCCTTAGTGCAAATCTGACGAACTTAGACGGCTCTGGCCACAAAAGTAATATGCATGTCCCAACCTATTGTGTCATGCGTAATGACACCAAAGACGCGATTTATTCCATTCTGCGCCTCTAGAGAACAGCAGGGTCCGATTACACTTTCTTAGTCTGTGTGCACAAAAGTCCTTTAACTAAGCACTGACGCTGACATAGTTTGCAGGCATTGGACCCAGTAGCGCAACATCAAATTTACCACATCCATAATCTCCAAATGAAATCAGGTACACACTCTATTAGTTATTAGTCCATTTTCATGTCCACTTAACGCATGTTGTGTTATAGTCGATCTGAAGATTACAAATTGTGAACGAACCTGATTTCCACATTTTGTACCTATGACACCATGGGCATATAGTCTTCAAAGCATGATTTATTCAAATGTTACCTCTTCCCTGGTCTAGAGTCGGCCGGACCGATAAGTGACCTACTCGTGCAAACTAACAGACGAACGGGAACTGATGGACCAGTCAAGCCAAAACCCACTGATTAACCAATAACCTAAGTCTTTGATAAATCTGATCAACTTCATGGCCTAACTTTGACACCCCTTCATATTATTGTATCTGTTTGAGGAAGAATTACTGAAATATATACTTATCTAAATGTTGTTATTTTCACTGTCGTAATCGGCATATTTGAAACAGTGAACAATACTGATTACTCTACCCAAAAATAACCTGTTGAACGACATGCTACTAAAAAATCTGTTTACCCAACCTTAGGTATGGTGACTTCTTGAGTTATTTATGAAGTGAAATATTCTCCATTTAAGTTGAAGGTAACTTTTTTATTCGGATAGACATGTGCTTGAGTAGTGGCTCATGGCACTAAATTTCGAGCAAAACTTTCGCAACTGGATTTGTTTTGTGTAAATCCATCAGATAAGGGCAGCCTTTTGCTTGGAAACTTATTGGGTTACTGGATGAAAGGTGTGTTCAATAAAAGATTGGTCCTACAAGCATCGCATCTGATAGCGACATTTTATTCAATTGTTACCTGGCTTGAGTACGCCTCTTTAGTGGAGCAGGTCATAGCATACTTTGCTTTGACTAGGGCCACAAGGGAATGAATGAACCACCAAACAGTTATATTAATACATTTGTAGGAAGCGACGTTCATTAGACGAGTGATTTAGTGGACGGACGCTTAAGCTCGTAACATGTGTTCTTATTCGGATTATCTTTGTTCGATGGCAAACGGACAAATGAAGGTCACGGACTGTCGAATTCATGATAAACAAAATGCTAAACACTTGCTACTATACCTACACATGGATGTGGACAGCAAATTACAACAACTGACCTCCTCTGACAGCCGCTAAATGGGTTAGTGCAAGAATTCTGGTGGGAATCGTTGTGTTGAATCAGACAGACATAAAAAAGCTCTAAGTGGGTTTCATGACCTCTCTTCTAGCCTTCTGATTCGTTTTCACGTATCCTACGAGAAAGCATCATATACATTCGACTACCGCAGCAAGAGAACCGGTAAGTGACGCTATAGGCCGTAAAATTCTGAGTTATATGCACACGAACACGCAGATGAGAATGCTATTCTCAGTTGTGCAACACTGAATGTCCTCTCGATTGGGTTACTCACCATGTAAGAAAATTTAAACGGAACATTTTTTCTTACAAACTGCCTTCATTCGAACAAGCATTGTTGTCACTGAAAATAATTCGGGCTGCCTTCATCGTAGACCACAGATATATGATGATATATTTTGTGGGTATATATTGTCCGTGAATGAGCATAGCATACGATCAATTCAGTTTCCCGTGTGTTAGCTGTGTCTACATCCGCATTTCTAGGTCAACCTGATGAAAATGTGTCATGAACTTTTGTTGACATTGTTAGCCGTACATAAAGTGTAGCCAATTTAGCTTGTAGCGAACACACAGTAGTAAACGTTTAAAGTTTTTTCATATAGTCTTATGTGGACAACAGAATAGTAAATTTATTAAGAATTAGTTTCAGGAACAGTGTTATTCTTAGGCAAATTCAACAACGATTATCGAGGTCGGCTTGACCTGTTTAATCATCTGTGTGAGAGAAAAGGGTCAGATCAGTCAACATAGCTCTGTTATTTTGCGATTGTAATGGTATTGACTACCATGAAGCTGAAGAGTGCAAACAAGAAGAACCAGAGTAACATTGAGAACTTCGCCCATTACCGATTCGTTCCTGTAACGTATCATCATTTTTGTTACATAGACTTTCAGGAAAAACTGTGGTTGCCACCGCCATTTTACTTTACGTCTCCGTGTAAATTCGTGGTATGCCTGAGGATTGTTTAATTCCGTCACTCTCCGACTAGGTGACAATGGAGCACTTTTGTACTAGATAAACACTAGGTGGTAGTTTCACAATCGGAGAGTATATACTTGGCTTCAGGTACATATGTATATATATATATATATTCAAGGTAAAGTTAATAACCATGCAGCGGAAAAAAGAGCGAAAAGTGTGTTAAACTTATGCAACTGATTTTGATTCAAGTGAACAGTGCGTAAGAGTTATGATATGCGACCTCACATTCTGTTCTATTTCGAATGACATCCTTATGGTAATGGCTTCTCACAATAAAACACAAATCACCATTAAGTTTCAAGTTATGAGTGGTCTTTCAGTGAAATAGATTTGTGACGAATGCTGCGGTAACCTGAAGTGTTTCGATTCACCTCTTGATATCTTTTGGTTTATCCTCTGCAGCACTTTTGATTGACAGGAGAAAATGTAGGGGTACATTAAGTTTTCTTTATACATACAGCTTTATTAACGAGACTGTCAGTAGCCAATGTGGCAGGAATTTAGCTGATCATTCGAATCAAAATTTCTCCAATAGGTCATAAAATAAACTCAAGTCATGAAAAATTGTTAACCACCTTGGTCAGTCTGAGGAATTGTTGATGTAGATTTAAAACTTTAAAGAATTGCCAACAAACGTTTTGTTAGCAGAGTGCAGTTCCGGCTGTTCTGGCCCTATTATTCAAGCAGTGTTAATGACACGAACATAATGTGATCTGAGGTAGTGAGACATGCTGAAAATGATTAAAGTGGATGAACTGAAAAATTTGGTACAGCATAGGCATGACAAGAATGCTGTCGAATACTAGGTTGGTACCAATAAAAACTTGACGGCTCTTCGAGGAGGAAAAAAACCTATAGGAGAACAAGCCACATACCTCAGACCTGTCATGGGACCAGTCTCACAAATATACGGAGTACGGAGGGTTTACGAATGTCAAGTCCACTGTGGTCCACATCGTATCTAAAACTGTACCAAACCATCAGTCATAGAGAACACTCTTTAGCAGTCTACAACTGTCGAATTCGTGGTGATCAGGAAGCTAGTGATTGGGGTGGATTAGAGATCCCGAGTTGAAAGAGAAAACGTTAATTTATTTATTTTGGTCGTATCTTACTTTCCAATGGATTGTCAAAAACTTTACGATAGAGAGTTTGGAGCCACTGACAAACTAGAAGAAAACCCCGTAAAGTAGAATGAATGATTTCGCAGTTCGATTAGTTCCTTTCATGGAGTTATGCAAAAGAGACGTATCTGATGTTTGTTGGCCATGTCCGACTGCGGAAGGGAATACACCAGTGGGACCCTGACAAGCAAGACTGCTCGAAGGTGCAACGAAGCAACTTGAACTTAATGTCCTTACGTTTAAATCCAGTGCACGCTTTCGATAAACTGTTGACAGTTTTTTGTTTTGTCACCAACTCAGATTGGTCAGTTTTACATTTATCTGAATACCAATGAAGTGGGGTAAGCTTTGTGAACAACGGAGAGGGAAACGTACGTCAAGCTGTCCTAGGTATGTCACGTACACGACGAATCCGTGTTAGACCTGGAACTCTTATCCACTGTGAATAGACAGTGACGGACATAAGTAATAAACCCAACAGCCACCATCCGGCTTGTTAACTTGATTGTCGCATGCTAACATTGTTCGGACGCGCAGATACATAGCAGAACTCAAAAGACTAGAAAGAGAAAACTTTTTTGAATCATCCACCACTATCGTACACCCAGATGACTTCACAGAGGAGTCTGTCAAGGATTGAACATGTCTGCAGTGTCCGAGTTACACGACCAGTTAGTTGAGGCTGAATCAGCAAAAGGGATTCACAAGCCACTGTAAGTCTGTATATTGCACACGTCAGACACAACAGTCCGCTTAGCCTTGGTTGACAACAGGGGTAGTGCAGGATAATATAAACAAGAAGAAGCGGATCACGTGGTTCAGTGTATAGTAGGACCAGCAACAAGTGGGCGAGACAAGCAAGCTGCTATGCACGCAACTGTACAAATACAAAGTGGCAGAGCGACGATCAGCCCTGTATCACAAATTTGGCACCATTTTATACAGGTCATAATGCCAACACGGATAAAGCTGAAGGGGTTTCACGCACGAATACTGATTGGAAGAACCTCTTACTGGAAGTTTATCATTCTAGCTGTTCGTTCAATCGCTACGTGAGCATCGGTATCCATTGCTTCAGCATCTTACACGTGCATCGTGCACTACAAAAAACGAAAGGGGAGCGAAGTCAGAGTGACTGACGGACACGTTATTTGCTTATGCAACTCGGTTCGGCATTTATTTATCTGACAACTGATCTTATGTTAGATAAGTAACGTTACAATATGTTATTCTTCAGTCTTTTCTTTGTTGCGTACATATGTTACAGCGGATGCCCAACAACAGTTCTTGCACGAAACTTTTCAGAATATTGTGGGGTAACCGATCATCTCATAGCCAAACGCTTTTCGATGTATCAGTTGTTTGTTTGCCAGTAGGTGTCAGCCGGCGTTCTGGGTATACCCTTGCGATTTTCATCAAAATTTGGGATGTTTTTATTTTGGCATCTGCCAAAGACCTTGAATACCATGGTAAGCTCAGCACTCATCGTTCTAAATAATACTTTTCAAGTATGAGAAATGTGTCAGCAGGTCTTGCTTTAAAAATTCACCAGCTTCACGGCATTCAGCAGCTGTTGAACTCTGTTGTATATATAACATAATTTCACGAACATCACATTGTCAAATGTCAAATGAGCCTAACTCAAGGTAACGAAACGCCCGTCAGTTTACACCTTTCGGATATGTGTGTGATACGCTGACTAGGATGACAAACTATCGCGCCAGGCTGACCCATCGAAACACTGCCGCCCAAAACCGACCCGGCTGTCTCCCTACAGATTAGCTCCCACGTTTTATCGTTGGCTAAATTTCTCACAGGTGGAAGTGCAGCTGGGAACTACCGAATGCACAATTCAAAGCAATACGGACTTCCGCTGAAAATTCTGACAATTTGGCAGACCATGTTAACGAACCAAAAGGTGACAAAAAACCACAGTCAGTGGGTACAGGTAAGTTCACCTACTAACCGACTAGGGAATCATTCACACTCCAGAGTCATTCGCCAGCTCCTCCATTTTAGGGAGCAAAAACTACACTGGGCCTACCTGAATGAACAACAATATATATGAATATCTCACGGAAGCTAGTGAGGTCCCAAAGATAGGGGTACACATTCACATCACCATAGCAAGGACAGAATTAAAACACTTTGTGCGGTAAATTCTGACTGAGCGGCTAACTTTGTAAGAAAACGTGCTGCTGATGCGTACAGTAATTAGGTGGCAAAACATTTCGACAAGAAAACTGCATAACTTACCATTATTCGGAAACATATGTACAAAATGCTGGTCTATAGTTTTTCAATTTAGAACAGCACATCATAATTTGCGCGGAAGATACTGGGTTCATTCTCAGGAACAAAATCGTACTTACGCAAAATTCGTTTTAACTAGCACCTGGCTTTGGTTACGAAAAGCCGCCTTCTTTTCAGTTGCATATGGCTAATTGTGGGTGCAAATTCCGGCTAATAGAATGCAATATGCACAGAACATTCTAGTACTCCCCTGAAAGAAACTTAAGACGGTTTATAGACATCGAAGGAGACAACTGAGGGCTGTGGTGTTCGCAAAATACAAGCGGCTCAGAAGACTATCTACAACAAGCAAAGACCCACAATATACAAAGCTCACATCTTTGTCAGTCCAAGTGAGTGTTCCAACATGGGTAACCTGTAAATCAAAGGGAGTCATTTTGATGATATATCCATTAAAAATTGTTAATTCATTTGTCACCGGGATCCGAAGCTGCCTTAGGTGCGGGCACTGCTGACGTCAAAAGCATGTGATGCTCCATCCAGCTTGGCCACTGCTTAATCTACTTTATTGGACAGTTCTGTGGTGAATACGAATAGTATTTGTGTCGTTGCACCCTTAGCTCTTGAGTTAGGGGTCCTTTCCCAACTTGCTGAAAACATCATTTTTATCCAGTGGAGCTGTTCAGTTCAACCGAGCACGCCATACGAAGTTTTACTCCCCAACTTCTACAATTAGAAGTCGGTCCCTGCAAAACAAGCACCAATTGCGCACAAAAGACAGTAATTCAAAAGTTCCTGCATCTAATCTACTATGAGTATTGCGACCTTAACAGGTTGCCTGCCTAGTGTAGCTGTCCGACGATAGTTCGTTACATTTTCCGCAGTAGAAGAGGTTACTGCAGTTGAAATCAGACAGTTCTTACCGTACTTGCTTCATTCGTTGAGAAATGTGGGCATATACCATTTTGAGTAAATCGGATCGTTATAAAAAGGCCATACTTTCGGTATTTTGGAGCCGGCATTACAAGTTCTGAATGTCCAACATTGCTTTTGGTGTGGTTCTAATGAATTCCACGTCAGCTGGCTTCTTGAGCAATAAAACGGGCAGTTTGATTCAGAAGCCTTGGTTTTGGCACAGGTTGATTGAATAAGCCAAATAATTTTGAATTCGCCCACTACTCACCGGACAAGTACGCCGGTTGAGTCGATCTAGCAAATAAAACGTTGCGTTCTACTGAAGCTTTGTTAGTTACAAAGATTGCTTTTTGGACAGTAACTCTCATTATTTAACTGGCAAAACGCCACAGTAGTAGCGGATTAATGCTTTACGCTGCATTCTTGGTTAGATAACCTGTTGCTCCAACGGAGCATAAGTATCGATGCCTTTGGTGCGTATAATTTAATCAAAAATTGGCACCGGCTTTTGGTTGATTTCGCTGGGAATGATTACCATATTTGGTCTCTCACAGTTACAGAGACAGGTTGTTAACATGTGTTTTAAGACTACTTCAATATCTCTGGAGAGGGGTCGTTTTGGTCGTTTGTTGTTGGGGTCAACTTCCCTAGTTCCAGTGTGTCCCTTACCACCAATATAAAGCATCCTTGTTTCTATAAAGTTGTCTCTTTCGCGTTTATCTTCTTTGGCCAATAACCAGAGTGAAAAGACATTTTCTTTTGTGATACGGCAAGAAAATCTGTGAAGCAATAGTTAACACGAAAAGAGGGTTCCCCATAAACTGGTAAGCTTGTAGACGTGACACACATTGGGATTGCTTGCCTCTCCGTGTTTTGGCAGTCCTACTCCTTTCCAGAAGCCTCGGCGCTTGACAGGCTAAACCCACCTGCGTAGGCTGTGAGGGATCTATTTATATAGTAATAGACGGTGACCGAGTACTTTTTTTCTACGAGTGGTTTGTACAATCCAGTTTGAATCAGAACCCTCTTGGTATACAGGATAATTTGTCTGTTTATGTCCCATTACTCCATTAATGAAGAAACAAAGGCAAGAAAAGCCTTCACAAAACATTGCAATATTAGCTACAATCTTGTTTCTTAGTAAACATGGTATGTCCGAAGGATGATAAAAATGCTTGATTTCAAGCATAACTATTCCACCACTAATTAAATATAAACGACTGGATAAACTACACTTTTGAGAACCAGATTATCAGTTTGTGCTTGAAGGGGAAACACACACTAGCATGATGCTTCCCTTAATTGTTATCTTTGTATTTGGTAGTTCTATTCCTTTTTTCGGAGTGTGTTGTGTATTTTTGGTTGTGAAAGAGAAATGTGGGTAAGAAAAGTACGATTTTTTAGCAATTGTTCCCTATATGCACTTGACATAAGTAAACATGTCTCACAGATTATAATTTTATTAAAATAGAGGTTGAGCTGCGACCGGAATGTTATTTCGTATGATGTTGCGCAATAATGTTGGCCTATTTCCCAGGCAACCCCTATCGGTTAGGCATAACCACTGATTGATGAACATTCGCAAACCACCTGATAGTTCGACAATGCTGATGATTTCACTGACCTTCACAGTACTCTAGACAACATAAACGAGAGTTGCACCAGATTAAAATACATCACTGTACACTCGTTTTGCACTTCCTATCCATTAAATTTTAGAGCACTGTTACGAACATTTAAAAGTGTTTGTTTGCTTTTAATTGTTTTGCTGTCCTGAATGGAATGTTAATGGTTGTTGCGGATATACAAGGCTATACGGTGGTTGCTCTTCTCCAAACAAATTTCTTCCCTGATTAGATCTAATTCGACAGTGTAACTAGTATTTTTGCTCACTTTGATTAATTGTTTACCGGAGAACATTTAAGTGGGTTTACACAGTTCACTTGAGTCCTAGAAAATGCGCCTTCTAGTTTTCGACTTGAGAAGTTGCGTGAAAGGTCTACACATAAGCGCCTGTATAAAAACAATTTCGGTGATATCTTGACAAAACGATCTTCCATAACGCCGTATGTCTTTAGTCAGTAACATAAAGGGGTTGATTTTCACACTATCACAAACCAAAGTGCTCACACCCTGAAGAACAATTTAAGTCTCAATCAGGGGTTCCGGTTCGCTGTCAGAAAATCTCAATGAGTTTTTTCATTTAAAACCGTGACTGACTAATTGGAACGGACAGCGGTTTTTTTAGCATTGTCGTTTAACAAGCATTTTACGTTGCACATGGACGCAGGAAAGTTAAACTCCAACTAGTCCGTACACGGCTGAATAAGACCGAGCAGAAATGCTAAGACGTGAAGTCTCGTGTTGTGATGAAGGCCATACAGACAAAGTATCCACGGCTTGCCTTGAATTCTTACCGGTAACGTAGCCAACAAATGATCCGGTCCTAGGCTATTCGGTACTAGATTTAATGAATAATTGCCGATAATCGCAGTATTGAAAGCAAAGTAACAGTTTAAAAATGTCACGAGGACAGGTATATTCAATATCAGTTACCAGCCAGGCTACAGTGTTGAAACACCCGAACTTCTGACTTAATCTCGCAGTCTGGGCAGCATAAATGGACCAGATTGTTGCTGAGGGTGAAGTGATATACATGTACTGAGCGTTAACTTGTGTCTGTAATCACGTTTCGGAAAAATTAGAACGCACGATTAAATCCACAGCCACATACATCGGAGGAGCTTTAAATTACTGCACATTAGTAGTGTATGCTTGGTTAGCATGATATTTGAAACATTCATATGATTGTTAAAACCCGTCAGCTTTCGAAAGGAAAGCGAAAAAGGAATTTATGTCAGAAAGCAAACCTCATTTTTAGTGAGTTTCTATCGGTTATTTTGTGGTTAAGATGTGTCAGTAAAATGAAGAATTACACACGGGGCCAACGTCTCTGATTTCATGTTGGTCAAATCGGCTCTGGTTTTGCTCTTCCTTTCTAACGAATGACACTTATAGCGATAGAAGATATACATCGCGAGATGTTAACATTTCGTTTACTCTATTCAGTCACGAACGTAAAACATTAGAATATACAGGACATGCGGATAGCAACACAATAAAAACATTCAACCATTGGGTTTACATGAAACAAAGACTGTCGTCAGTTCCAGGGCAGACAAACTGTGTGTCAACAGTTTATGCACACACAGAGCCGGACGGTGAGTAGTTTGATCAACATTGCCTCGGAGACAGCGAGCAATTTGGGGTTCTGATTACGTAACAGAACTTGAAACGAGTTGGCCGGGCCAACAACGTGACCTGTTTCCATGGTGTGCTTTGTGATGGATGAGGTCGGATTTCGTCTCAGTCGTTCTGTTGCCAATGTCCGTTGCGTCATGGCGTGCATCAACCACTTAGGCATATGTTCAGCAATTCTTTGTAAACACAGATCTGTTCTGCCGATATACACGTCACCGCAACTGCAAGTGAACTGATAGATTACATGTGAGACAGAACATTTCGGTAGGTCACGATTACGAATAAGCTGCGTGACACTCCTAGTTGTGAGTGGCAATCGCAATTCAACTGCAGGGAATGTACGAGTTAGAGCAGACTGCAATTTTTGACTTACGTCGGTTGTGACATGATCGCTTTTGAAAGGTAAGTTCAAAAAGACCTGCTTCTTTGGAACCGTACTCACGACAGCCTTCGTCAGTCTTTTTTGGTTGTAAACATCGATGAACTTTTCAGGGTATCCGTTTGCGAGCAGTAACTTTCTCAATTTCGCCTCTTCTTGTGAACAGCCGTCAGTGCATCGGTGCAACTTCACATATTGAGGCTTCACAAGAAAGGCCAAAAAAATATCTGGAGACCCAACGACGTTTTTACATCTACACTTACGAGCTGCCCAGTTTGTGCTGGAGTTGTCGACACTGATCGCCCGCAGCCTTCTGCGTATCGCTGACCGCCTCGTATTAATGAGTGTAGTGGGAAAACATATGGAAGTTTGACGTACTCGACCAGATAGAGCACAGCTTGCTCCTTTGAAGTGATAGCAAATTCCGACATTCAGAGCGGCACAGGTTGCAAAATGCAGTGCTAAAATTAGCGCGAAATCACTAAACAAAAAATGCACTCATTGTCGCGCTGCGAGTAATTTGTTTACGTCAATTTTAAGCCGTCCCATAGTTGCTCAGCGTGTACAACCCAACTGCTATCATTCATTAAGCTGTGTTACACACAAATTCATTCAGGTTCTTGTTCTATTTCGTGTAACACTTCAATTCATTAAAGATCGCTACATAAACCCCTGACCATGAGCCAATATGTACCATCTAGAATTTGCCGCTAATTAGGTTCAGATGATGATGGTCGACCAGCACGATTGCTGCGAACAGTGGATCGGTGACATCGCTGACACGTTATCTTTACAATATCGCAGTACTTAAAATGTCAACAACTGTGTTTAGATTTGCAAAAACCAAACACTAGTGAGCGCCGGTACGCAGGCGACATTCCTTTTGAAAATTTCAGTTTCGTTTTCAATAAACATTCAACAACACTGCTGTGCAAACTAGGTGTGATGTCTTTTCTGTACCCATTAACTAGCTCATGTTTCCAAGTGTCCATAAAGCACCTGGTGTGCTTGGCGCAAGTTAAGTCTTAAAACCTATTACAGGGCCACATCGCACATTTGCTAACTATTCGGAGAGAATGATACTTGTCAGAAGTCAGTCTTCACTTTCAGAATCACACCGAAGTTCATCCTCTGAATGAGTTTTTGGACACTATATGAAGAATGAGTTAGGTATGTAGGCAAGTCCCACTGCAGCACTTTCGTATACCGGACCTGAGTTTTAGCTTAGTTGGTAGATCATTAACCGTGCGGACAGCATGTCGTTTCTGGTACTGATTTAGATCCAGCCGGAACTAAACTTTCTCGGATGATTTGTGTCACAGACGACACAACTGCTATAATGTTTACCGACAAATTCATTATCTGTTGCATATGTCTGAGACATGCGTTGAAGGGAATGTTTACTCTGGTAGAGTCGTAGGTGGGGTAACACAACCTGAATATCTGTGACGTTTTATTCTGCCTCTCTACACTCACCGTTTCGGACGAAGGCAACAGAAGATTATTTGGTGTCTTCTGTCCTTAAAATAGATAGAACCATCCGAGAGATTCGCTTTTGGGAAAACAGTTGTTAGTTTGTTATCATTCGTTTCCTTCTCTCCGTCTAGGCCTGTCAATAACAGCAGCTTGTACGCACTAGTTACTAGGTGTTTTTTACCACTCTAAAGCACTTGTAAACAAAATTATCACAAAATTTCACTACTGCAAATAAGGTAGTCCAAATAATTCATTTCTGGTTATCAAATGTCCAAATCAGTAATGATGTCTAGTCTGACGGATCTGTTAGTAGTTTAAAAAGTTAGATCTTAAGGGGCTGAGCTTTCACAGAATTCAGACCAGTGACATGGTCCGTGTTCTTCTACATTAGCAGCTGTCAACTACTGAAGC
The DNA here is from genome assembly GCA_008508345.1 of Paragonimus westermani. Lineage (NCBI taxonomy): Eukaryota > Metazoa > Platyhelminthes > Trematoda > Plagiorchiida > Troglotrematidae > Paragonimus > Paragonimus westermani. The sequence goes on from QNGE01000449.1 coordinate 46,078, forward strand.
TGAGAAAATTACGTCAACTTACAAATGTTTAACAGTGTTCAAGTGGACAATTAATCCTTATTGTAAATTAATACTTACATTTTAAATACGATTGGGTCTTAGTTCAAAAATCCAGTCTCGCTTAGCAGCACAACAATTAGATCAGGTATTTTGTGTATTCGTATGGGTCACTTGGTTGGTACGGAACCCGACTGAGATGTATTAGCTAGTCTTTATCATTGTGCCAATGAACAATCAAGCCGACAATTTCACATTCAGTTCACGAAAATATTGCAGTATTGTTTCGATATGGTTCCAGTCCCTTTAAGTCGAGATAGGCTGTGATTCAGCTATTGTAATTGAAGAAGGAATAAATACGCCACTTCCGAACGTTAATTAATGACCGACTCTGAGTGGCGTGTAATTTTGCCTGTTACAACAGTTAGCATATCATAGAACATTCGTAATATTGTGTGTATCCTAATGATTGCTGCTTGGAGTTTATAGGAATTTTGAATTTATTTGCAAGAAGTAAGTTATCTGTCCATTTGTAAAGTATGCGCCAATTAATTAAACCGATTGAGAACATTGTTGCACTATACGAATTTTAAATCTTTTCTTACCCTGTAGCTGAAGTGACTTATGACAGGCAATCGCTTCCCATTTTAGTTTTCTGCGTCACAGCATGTCCTTTCAACACTGGTCACTTTGGACTACCAGCAGTTCGGTTCAGAAGTTTAAAAAATGTGATCCATCTGTTTGCGAAGAAATTATGAGTAAGAAAAACATCGCCGGCAAGTATTGTGACGTGTGTATATATTTCTTAAATCTCGTTTTGGAGCGTGCAGAGATGGTTAATAAACCGCAATAATCTCCCTCTTTTGTGCACGACCGAAGACTGTTTGTGTTGAGGATTAGTGGATTGCTTACGATGATAATAAGACCAGCGTTTATGCGATAATATTCAAAATAATGGACAAAACGTTTCGCATCATATCCTGCGGTTTTGTTTTTGAACGCCAAAAGTGCTACTACTAACAATTCCGAAGTGGAGTGGAGTGATCCTTGGATGCTATAAACCTATTGCATACTTAGTTGCAATACGACTGCTTATCGACCGTGACGGTCTGACAGACCTGCGACAGAAACAATGCTAACTGGATTACGTCCATTTGAAACTATTTGAACGCGAAGTTGGATGCTGAGTAAAATTTAAGCAAGTGCTTTGAACATAAGTTGTACAAAAAGACATCAGGTTGATAATGGTCTTACTACATCTGCACGCTCCGATAGTAACGTGTGATATAGTCCGATTTTGATCGCCAGTTTGCAACGGTTGCAGCCACAAGCACTGAACTTGGCATTCCTTATAACGTTTCGTGGTCACTTTCGAATCGTCATCCCATAATTAACGTAAAATAGCCAGAGTTGACAAGGAAGACGTTCTCCTAGGCAAAAGACGGTCGGTTCTATTTCTCACTCATACTGTCTCTAATTCATGAATCAATACGAAAACGAAATCTGTCACGCAGTGTCTATTTGGGTAAAACCATAACGAAACACTTTGTTGCTTGTTCTTTTATGACCAAAATTGATTCTTCTTGGACAGTGGTTCCTCCAACGATCTTTTCAAATGTACCGCTCTACGGCTACGGTAGTGAAATAAGTCGGATCGTTCAGGAATAAAACTTCACTGTTACATAGTAAGGAAAATTTCGCGATCAGATCAAAAGGAACAACTGTAGGATTTCTCGAGTATTTTGTCATTCAAATTTCCCACTTGCTAATATCTACCATGTGCGCTAAGTCATAAGTTGAACACCAAACACGGCGAATACAGAGTAGTGTGCCTACTCGGCTGGCGTTGCGTCTTACACCTGGGACCGTGATCGCTCATCTGTTACTCTGCACTGTATATGCTACATAATGTTACATTATCCGCTGCTGTGATCACAAAACCCAACCAAGAAAAAAAACATTTACTGTTTGTCTTCAAAAATCGCTCGACCTTTCTGTTGATGCATTTCATTCAGCGTTGTTCATCATCGTGTTTTCTGATGATTAATCATCCGGCCAACTGAATAGTGATGACCGCAAGACGCTAAGTGAATCCTCAGTGTGGAAGTGGAGCCTCTAACAAAGAAGTAATACACGGCAACATATAACATTGGTTCTTCCCATAAGAAACCATTCAGTTTCGTGTCATTTTGGTGTAGATGCTAGAGAAAACAGACGAATCAGAATCAAAACTAACGTAAACTTTGAGGTAGTCGATTTTTTAATACGCAGTGCCTTGTGATAAACCTCATTATATCACTTGACTTCAGACTTGCTACTGTGTTATAACTTGGCTCACCTTCCATTGAACTTGGTCGAACCTGCGTCCAAATTTGGCCAATTTTGTATAGTGTGCAAACGAAATGGATGACAGTTATTGGAATTGGATGTACGTTGGCAAACCACATCACCGGTCACATTAATAAACAGAATCCCAACTCGTGCGTAATCCGACAAACGTTTCGCACATATCAAAATTAGAACGTCGTTACGACTCTTATTGCTGGATCTCGGGTGATCCGCACGCTGTTGTTGAAAGCGAATGCGAAACTACATCTGAGTAACGAGGAATTTGATGTTTACTCCAAGTTTTAGTCACTCACCCTGGGCTTTGACTACATCGAAGTCGTAGGCTGACGCTCCGCAGACTTCATGATTTCTAATGAATTATGCCTCAGATGAACAACAGCATCCAAAATGTCTTCAACTGAGTAGTGTCAAAGTCAAAAGAACCTGGAAATACATTGCCACACTGGAGATTCAAAGCTAAGAAGGCAGTGATGGAAATAGTAGAAAAAAACAGAAAGCCACTGAACCGTACCGTGAGACAGGGGTCCTACCTCTGTGCTCACCAATGTTGAAAGTTACAGTGTTTCTGTGGCTTCCAGTGGCATATAACTAAAACTTACCGGTATCTGGCATAGGAATCTCTTTAGGCGAACAACCCGGAACTTTTGTGCTGTATATAAATAGGACAACTTGCATTCACAATTGGTACAACTCAAGTATATTGTAGTACGTTAATCGTTCGGAATGACTGCTAAGTAGCAAGCCCTAGTTAGCTCTGCAACAAACTTGATTTGGCCTTCTTACATTGGTTTGTTACACAAGGTGGTTTCTATTTGACGTCATGCTGCATAAGCGTGGACAGTCAGCAAACTGGTAATAACGCTCAAGTAGTCCAGGCCGTCGAAACAACCCATTTTTTGCTCCTGACAATTCTTGTTACCTTAAATGGAGCATTGTATTGCCATCGCCATGAACTGAAAGTGTATTGTCAAGGGATTTTTTGAAAGTACTGCGGAAAAAACCCCGTAAGTCCATCGTAATGTGTAACTCTTGTGGAGGGGATAATAACGGGACCACCACTTTTCTACGTTCAAAATCAAAAATGCTCAGTTATCTAACAGCCGGAAAGAAAATCGTCTCCGCTACTTGGAGTATGCTGGTGACTCATAACGATTTCGCTACAGTGTTGGTGGCAAGCGAGTTAACATCCCAGCTGACAGTTCATGCTGTCATAAGAATCTAGACTGTTGGTACCAGAAAACTATTTTATAAACTGATATTTTTCTTATTTATTCAGACCGTTGTTAGTGAAAATGGGATATTTTGAACATGGAGTGGCATTTCACGAGTTCATTATCTGAATCAGTGGTCTTCAAAATTAACTTGATATGTAGTGATCCTCAAGATGTATATATGAGATACGTATGAAGTGTATGTCTGAGTCAGCGGTACTTACGGCCAACCTGTACCATATTTGGGTTCGAATAAGACATACTTCCAACATATGAGATTGAGTTACGGATCGGACAACTGCATGCAAGCTAGCTTGCCCTCATATCGAAAGGCCTGGTTTTATGTTGGAACCAGGGTATCTGATCGGAGCCATCTGTAAACATCTAACAGGATATCTCTTACTATGTGTTTTGTTGTGTTGTATTATAGGCTGGAGAGTTTGTTCTATGTTAGACCGATAGCAGATTATCACCATAAGGAATTCGATTAGTACGTGATACCGTTGAAGCTAGACACCTGATCACTCACTACCATCCGAGATCCACAGACCACCACAACTTTCAAGACCGATTTGCGCTAAGTGCATTTCGCTTTTGCACAAGACACAAAAATGGTTAATGAAACAACCAGAACCTGTTTACCGGGATTTTCTCCTCACAACTTACTGGACATCTTCAGTTTCGTTACTAGCTTAGAGATCACTAACAGTCAGTAGGTGTCTTTTATATCTGTCCACTGTTCACAATCGACCCTTTGCTAGAAACTCCTACTACGGTTGGTGAACAGATCGTTTGGTTCTTTTGAGACTGCCTACAATTTATTTGCTCAAATGAATCAAAGCCCTGGTGTGACAGAACTGGTTTGGTGAATCCGCCAGCCTCGCTGTCCTTAAGCACCCATCCGTTAGTGAACACCGTTGTGACACGACCTGGGTTTCCCGCGCAGCCACGGGCAACGACCATGATGTGGTCAGAAACCAGATGTTAGCCAGCACCGAACCGACTGTTATTTACTTGCACAATAACAGTTTTAGTCCACATGATAAGTTTGTGCAATTTCATTAGCTGATGCCGCCAAAGATCTCATCACCAGTCTATGGTCCAACTTGACTTCTACTTCTAATTCCCGGGAGTATTTTCGCATGGAAATGTTAAACACCTACTGCAGTTACTGGTACTCAACACCGAGCGTTTACATACAAAAGCGGGTTTCTTCTTCTGCAAAGGATGCAGATACCAGTGCACTGAGTGGAGCACTGAAAACATTTATTTACTGCAGTGGCTTACTGACATTCTTAATCTATCGCATCTCACGCCTTATAAATACGACTCCCCTGTCTTCCTAACGTTCTAATCGCAGATACACTGCCTTTCGCAGTTCACATATATAATGTGCTCACTCAAGTAGGGTCCGTAGAAGATAACTATACAAATACTGTAATCTGTCGCAAAAACATGCACACTTCGAGGGGTCAACGCGAGGGCTGATTACAGTGCTATCTTATAAGCTTCAACCCATTCGGCTGAGTATCATCAAGACAATTTATAAGTACCATTTTTAAAATTTTAAAGTGTCACCCGTCTAATTTATCCTGACCATTAATTACAACTGCGTATCACCATTTAGTGGACAATGTGTTCTTGTTTGTGAAACACTGATCTACAGTTGAAAGGTGGGGCAAGTAAGAATATGTCATTATGCTATTTTTAATGTGCATTTTGTTCAAGTAGCACCTCAGTCTGAAAGTCGGAAACCAGAAAAATTCCCCAAAAGCTGCCAGTGTGCCACACATGTTCCAAAGATGAAACTTTAGAATGTTACATTTCCGGCAAAGAGGAGACATTTATGAAGTCAGCCCAGGTCAAAAAATAATTACGGTCAAAATACTTGTGAAAAAGTTAGGACGACGATCACAGCCGGTACCAGTTGTGGGAAAGTAATAGATTCGGTTTTTGCTACCTCGAAAACAGGAAGTTCACGCTTGGGTATGATTAGAGGTGAATAAAAAATATTAGAACATCAAGACCGGGTGTGTTCAAATAAATGTTCCTACCGGGTCCTAGATGGGGGATGTGGAGACAAATTTAGAGGTCCAAGTTTTTCTTTGACACCTCAAATTTAGAGGGTGTCATGTGAACGGGTGGGGGTTATAGCAGATGGGATTCTACCTAAAGATGTCCCGAGCTTCCTGAACTCGTGATCACCGATCAAATTGTTCACGTGGTACGCAGTTAAAATTGGATGGCTGTTTTAGTTATCTGGCAAAGGAACAAGAGGTGTCAACCGCAACACAAGAGAAGCAACTCGTGAACAATACATCCATTAAGGGAACATACAGACCTACTCAAGTCGATTTGGAAAGTGATTTTGAATGAAGAGAGAACTTAAGTGTCGGACGTAAAACACGAGTTCATTGATAGATACATCAGTAAGAGGTTTTGACCATGTTCTTTGTCAGGAAATGTTATTCTCATGCGCTTAACAAAATTGAATCAAAGTAGGGGTCTGCTATTTAGTCGGAGGGACTTTCTGATATTGATCCCCTTTCGTAAATGGAAACGAGTTATTACATTTGGAAATGTTGAGAGTAACTGGCCAACAGTTAATGAAAATCTTGCGAGCACCAATCACGTCGGCCATCTTGAAAAGTTTGCGACGACTCAGCGTGCATCTTGTGGATTTCAGTTCTGAGAACACTTGTTCGAACAGATATAGAGAACTGCTTGCTAGCATCTCATTATTTAAAGAGGCCGTAGGCGGGACATTTTGAACAAGCAGGCCAATGGACGTGAAATTCCGTTTGGATACTTCAGGTCTGAGATAGTCTACTTCTAGAGTAAACCATCATCGTCTGGATTGTTCAAAATTTTACTTGTCACACAATTTGCTGGAGCTCTTTCAGCTCTTACAAATGGTTTAAATTTTGTTGAATCGTTAGTATCGTATTAGAGGCATAACGAATAATCATAAAAATTTATTGATCTATGTGAAATATTAGGAATTTTCGTGGCACAGTGTACACAGTACAAGTAGCTGTACGTAATCTTTGGTTGAACGCATAATTTTTTGGGTTTTACCTATAAGTCTGTGGTTCAGCGATCGGTTGATAGCATATTCCAGTTAAGCTACTCACAGGGAGCGCTTGAAGTAGAGTTTATCATCGATTACAGAGATTTATTAAACCGCATGTCATTCTTGACCTGACCGAAAAAGGGTAAAATAGACAATTTATGATCACTGACTGGTATAATTGACTTTCCAGTGGTTCTCGAGTTATATCAATGTCAAGTGCTATTTGCAAGTTGTAACTGGATTGAAACGGTTAGCTGGATTTTGCCCAAGGTACGCTCCAGTTGCACCCAGAGATTACCAAAAAACTGCTGTATTGGTCGATAAATCTAGGCTACGAAAATACATACAATTTTCGGTCGCTGAAATTTTTGTCTCATTAGCATTCAAAAACAACCCGAAATTTTGCACGCGACCAGCAATAACTAATATTGGACGAATTTAATAGATGAAACTTCACAAATGCTTAGTAGAAGAAACCTGTTTTACAAACCATTTTAATTTGCCGTGTTTATAAGTGAAATCATATAAAACGAGCAGCATCATAGGAACCGCGTTCATCAATTTTAGTAACTGTGAATTAGTCGAAACCTTTCACATCTTTATATAGGTAAATTCGAATACTGTAACCTTCAGGCAAAAAAATCAGAGGAAGTAAAATGATTAAAAATAAAAATATTTTGTAAAACTGACAACCAACCCAAACAGTGAAATCACATGCCTGATCAACTTCTGCGAAAAATTGTTCTTGTAACCAACTAAATAATACGGAACTTCCTTAGTTTTTCAATTTACTGTTCATTTTATCTCAGTCCAAAAGTGAAGTCCTGTTGTGATTTTAGGGATTTTGGTAACGGCAACAAAACTTACTGTTCCCGACACACTGTCGCTAATTGGCTTCGCGTTGGCATTTTGTTGAGGTGTGACTTTCATTGAACGTAGTTCATTGTTTTTACTTACCGGGAGAGTTTGCATGCGTGAATGTCAACACAGAATAAGTTTTTACGAAGGTGTATTGTTCATAACGAATTGACCTGATTAGTTTTGAATACTTTCGAATAGATTTCACACAGCATTGCTAAGAGAAATTTTACTGTGTCAGGGCTGAGAGGCAGCATTTCATTAAGAAAACGAATGCACATTTATCGTAAAGACCGAATATATATTTATTTGTTGCGGATTTTATTTCATAGTTGTTCGTCAGAGAACTGTTAACCGTCATTAGTAAGCATGCAAAAGAATGGAGATATTTAAATGAGAGATAAGTTAGCATGGAAGAATTATCACGGAAACCCGATATTATATCCTTTAAGGTAGAAGTTGGATCCGTCTAACTTACTGAACTCTGGACTTTCATACTTAATGTCAGATAATAAATTGATGCGGAGTTTTTCTCCGTATGAGATTGTCAGCTCTACTACAACACAATAAGTATGAAATCAGTTAACGTGGTGAGCAAGAGAATCCGTCAATAACAAGATTACAATTAACTTGCTTGTTGAGAGCTAGACGGTTGCTGTCCCAAGTTATGAACTCAAACGGTTATGTTTTTAGATGCTGACCATCAGCGTAAACTTTTCTTCTAAGCACAGAGATCGGTTTCGAGAATTTGAACACCAATAGCTCGGGTTTCAGCTGGCATTTGGAATCCCGCTGTTTTATAACCTACAGCACGGCCACCGAGTAGGTTTAGCTGTGATCGCATTCCCAGGCAGCTGAGCATTTCAGATAGGTCACCGATGACTCAAAAAGCGACAAAATATGGCCAGATCCTAAAGGGCAACAGATGCCAGGTCAATGACATCTGAGATCTTAACCGTATGGAACGGCAATGTTGTAAGTGTTTTCAAACACATAAGCCGTGGCTTGGATCTCAACGAATTTTCTCGCTCAACATAGTAGATGTTTGCGTAATTATTATGTCAAAGTTAGACTGGTGGTCACACACAGCGAAAGACTTCGTTTGGTAACTTCCCTTCCCATGATACCGGTGCGTGTCTCTGAACTAGCATAAGCAGCGGTTGAATTAATGAAACTATTTTCGTCTTGACCAACTGTTTTAAGTGGATCAGCACCAGTGTTTCTTCTCTTAAGCTAACGGTGTTTTTTGACGCCAAGTTAAAATGTTACTCTTTCTTTCACCGCTTCATCTTCACTTCTGTAAAGTTTATTACACGTCCGCCTTTTTTCTTTTGAGGAATTTGTCAGAACGGGTAGTGCCAGTAAAAGCCTTGCACTTTGAAGCTAACATCGTAACTGCAAGTAACAATACAACACCAATATAAGGCTAGCCAAATACTGTCCATCGTACAACATGACTTGTAATTATAATAGTTCTCCAAATTAATGGTCACTGCAGTCATATCTGAGTGAAAAATAGCTAATGTGCAATTCTTGTTGGGCATTGAAGAACTATAAATACACCCTTTAGTCTTATAAACAATTGCAAACAGCGTTGCCATACCAATGATTTTTCCTCTCCTCACGCAGTGATAATTACTCTTACGCTGGCACTGGGGACGAAGTTCTTCGTTCCAGACACAAGTATGGTACAGCTCACATCAGCATTAGAAAATGTGAGATAGCTTAGATGATGTCAATTTTTATTCAGCGTGGAAAAGCAGAACTTTTTTCAAAATGCTCATTATTAAATGGATCGCTTGCAAATGTTGTTGCTATACTAATCATAAACGTCTCTTGTAAACAACGTGCATACCATCACTATCTTCCACTTTTAACTGTGTTATTTCTCACACATTTCCAACAGGCTGGCAGAATGGAGATAAATCAATGACCAGTAAGAAAACAAACGGATTCACACTGCACTTGACAACTGACGCCATGAAAATAAATTGCAAACCCTAGTGTGAAAAATAAACGGATTATTTTATTTAGATTACGTTCCCGGCTTATCACTAGCTGTCTTCCCACCATAAATCTTCTCACTTTCCTGATGCATAAGACTCAGCTTTTTAGATATACGCGGTATCAATTTTGATTAACTCAATACACTTCAGAAACGACTGATGCAGAGTAATCTGAATGGTGTAAACAGCGCAGAGCATCACTAGGAGAATATAGAGTTCTGGTTGTTTCCAGTGTTGCCAATACCCTCATTGCTACACAAATAAAACTAGATTAAACATTGCCCAGCGCATCGTGGTTAACAAAATCTAAATACAACTTTTGTAGTTTCAAGTCGTTTTCCAGGTAATATTTTGTTCGAGACATCTGACTTTACGGCACATTCAAAACAAATTGCCTGAGTGGTACAGAGCAGTGAAATGATCCAAGGTTCTGCCACTATACTGCCTCTGTCTGAAAGCTGGCCACCACAAGCAACACCACTGTCCCCTACATATTAAAATATTTGGTTTTATTCTTCATTGTTTGACGGTAACCGTTCGACTGTCAAGATTTCTTAATCTTAAATGACCTGGGTGTGACAAGTTACTATGCTAGCGTTCTTGATGCATTCTTTAAGACTAAACACCCTAGCTGATGTTTCACACAAAAACCTCTAGTTTCAATCAAAAATTTTGACGGCGCAATGTGAAGATTGTGACGTGGTTTTTTCTAAGTATACTTCACTTTAGACTACCGTAGCATTAGTTCAGAAGCACAGGGATGGATTGAAGTTATTGGCTGGTAACCCTCTAAATGGCAGGTGTGTTCCTGCGGTGCCTAAAAGAGATTGAAGATGATGATACCGTTCAGCTTGTTGCTTATCTCAGGTTCGTATGATCAACAATAGAAAAGAGCATTTTGGGTTCATATGAAGTAAATGATGAGCACACGCTGGTTATTTGGGTTAACAAACCCTTATATGTGCACTGGTCTGAGGTCCCAGAGACTGAATTGATGGCTGGATGAGACGACAGTCCTAACGACTGTAACCAGTGATATCACTTGTAAGATATCCGCACCAAATTTAGTACGAATGAATTTGAACAGTTTGGGCGTCGTGGTTAACATGTTATTGATAAACAGATTGGGAATAACGCAACGTTACGAACAAGTTGTAATACTCTATGTTTCAACCACCTCGCGTGGCCTTCCTCACAAATGTGATAAGGGCAGACGTAGCACACAACTTTGGAATAGCTAGTAGCACTGCCAGCGTAATGATAGTCTAGACTAGCGTGGGAATCTTTCACTTATCTTTTATTAACGGTGCGATAAAATAATTGAAACTATTTACTTTTGTCGTAGATTACGACAGGTTTGATGAGAAAGAACATTTGCAGTGCAATTACCAGAATAATTCGAATGTTGAGCGCCTTTTGCAAAAACATAATTGTGCAATACTAAGAAAGTAGACAGCACGCTACTTGATGAACATCGAGTGCTTCAAATTCTGCCTTCCGCGCGGAAGGCAGACTGTGGGGTTCCGTGTATTGTTCGCAGAACCCCTGATTTGAGGACGATTACGGATAGTGTCTTGACACCCAAGGTATTCACTGGACAAGCCCAGCTGAAAAACAGAGGAGATATCTCTTAGTTGATCTCTGTTACATCACTCTTTGAGACAGGTTTTTTCTATAAAGGGTGGGAAATGCAATTTTCTACAATACACTGGTGTTCCTTGAAAACAACTAAAGTGGTTGAAATCATTCACAGTTGGATCTCATCTCAACGTTTTGGATTTCCTGACAACTAGCACCCAATAAACAATAATGGAATTCGAAAATGTTGGACGGAATAAGCGCCGTTTTTGAGTGACAGTCTTCCAATTAGCTGAGATGGGGCTAAAAGGCGACCATCTCTCCAGCTGAAGGAAAGTTACGTACGGCTCTCTTCCAGTATGAAATCTCTTCCACTCTTAGTTCCCTTGGTCATCACCGTGTTCTAACCGGATTAGGATTTTTATTGAGAAGGTGATTGTTCCAAACCTGAAGTGATGTGATAACTGTATGTTAAAGGAATAGTTGTTTAGTGCCTGAGTTTCCGCTATTATACGCTGTGTTCAACTTTAATTGACAATGATTAGCACCACCTCATGTGAGTTGCAGTGTTCATGAAGTGAGGGTATCAGAATCTGCAGCAATCCTTCATCTTATATTACGCCATACCTTTGAAGAACAAAATATATCGATTGCCTACTATAAATTTACCAACGGATATTTGCATATCTGTTCGCGTTTGAGTGGTTTAAGTGTTCGTTTAAGACCATAGATCATGGCATAGTTGAGGCTTCCGCGCAAGAAATTACGAGTTCAGAGGTTAATTGAAATATGGACGGCACAATCCCTGTTAAAGGAGTTTCATCAACCCAATTTCAGATCTTGGAGTTTTGCGCAGCAAAGATTCTGTTCTTAAGAATCCACTGAATCAATCGTTCTTGAAATTCAGTGTGGCGTTTAATCATGCGCAGCACAGTTTCTCATATATGCTCATGCAGGAATTGAAACCCCTTTAACTATGCTGTATAATACGATGGTAAATGTTCCATTTCGTTTCGTCTTGCTCACGTTTGACATGTGTATTCGGCCACTTTGGTGTTCCAAACCACCCAACATCTACAAAAATGTTCGGCTCTTCTTTCATCGCGCTGAACAGATGGAGGCAACTGTTGGAGGCCATGTGATGAACATTGTTCACTCCGGCTAGTGGTTGAAAACTGGTCACAACCATTTGCCAACAATATACACATACACTTGTCCGTTCAGTCCGGGAGAGAGACGCCAACTTCTCGGGCTATTGCCATCATACTTGTAACGAAGACCTTAAAATGATTCAATGGAAGGTACATACTAGAACTTAGCAGGTGCCTGCACAGTATGTAACTGACTTACTACCAGTGGGCCAATCGTCCTGCAGCTCAAGAACAGTGCAAACACATTCATTTATCATCTAAGCTTCCTTAGAAAACTTTATTCGATGGTCTATTCCAGTTCAACTCTGGAGTCTTGATGTGATCCTATAGTATCTTGTAATGCTAACTGGTCGTGTTGGCATTTTGCTGAATGGTGATTTTTACTGAAAAACTTCAACATTGTTACTTCGAGGCCAACGTCACACCCATCGCTATCTAAAAGGAGAAAATGCCGGGTCTCATGGACTTGTCTCGATCTTTACCAACTGATGCCCACTTTATTTAGAACTGTTCCAAGTAGACTGTAAGCTACATGACACAGAGGAAAAGATGTGCTGCCAAACCTGACAGGCACTGCTCCGGTGAATGCAAATTTTCCAAAAAATGTTCTCTGACATAATGCTCTGTCGTATTCAATTAGCGTTAATCTTTAATAGTTCTAAAATCCATGATTGTATTTAATACGGTGTATGTAACTAAATGTCTGATTAGGTACTAAAGTGATAAATACTATTACTCCACATGTGATATCACATGGTTTTAAAAAACTTTGGATGCTGGCAACGTCAACTAATTTTGTTTTGGCACGCACCTGTAATTATTCTCCCAGTTCGAGAAATTCTACCTTGAAAAGATGTTGCCAGATAATCAGCCGTCAGTTTTTATCCATTTGTGATAATATACATGAAGGTGGCCATTAGCTGTTTGCCCCGTTTACTATTGAATTATACGGTTCCAGAAACTTCACTCAAAAATTCCAAAAGGTGTGGGATAAAACAGATTTGTGTTCCGTTTTGAAGAGCATAGAAATATTTTGCAGCCGTATTTTCAAGGGAATTTCCATGGAGCACACAACTTGACCTTATTGCTAACCTTGATGACAGGCAGCAACGGAATCAGGTGTTGAATTTCAGTGTCAACATTGATGCTTTACAAAAATATGTTTGCCCCGTGAGTTCAAGTTAAAGGGGTGCAGCTCGAATTACATTATTTGAGAAAACAACGATCTGTTTGAGTAATTTCAGGTCCTGTTCAGACCAAACAATTCATGGAATTCGGTTAGTGCGTAGAAAAACCTCCGCCGGACCACTCACGTTTCTCGTCTCATCACTCCATAAGTGCCTTCTAGTTTACCGAAATGGGGTTGTTACCATTGGTGCCATTTTCAATTTAAACAACTGCTTGGACAGAAATACTGCCTTGAAGCGGATTACAAACAGAGAGTTTACATCGTGGTTGCAAATGCAGAACAAATTATATCGCACGAAACAAAAACTACACATTATCCTCTTAACATGAGGTGCTGTGTTGACCATGTAACAAATGTTGTCACAGGCATCTAGCTATCCTTCATCGCATACACTAATCTGGTCTGTCGGTGCAGACGTTACTGTGCATGAACCTAAAATGACAGGTTGTGTTTCGGTAGATGGCGATTTTGGGCTGGCAGGAGTTACTGAACGCTGTTCATTTGTGCTATGGTTGATCTTCCAGTTTCACAATTGTGTCTTCTCTGTTCCCAGAGTATAATTCTTGGTCCGGCAGCTCATGCTCCATCAGTAGATCCACTGTTTTCTCACCTGGATGTGTCAGTTAAAACCTTCTCGAAAATTGTCTTCATTTCTTGTAGCACCATGGTACTTTCGTTGAATTTATTGTTATTTCTGACGGCAATTTGGACATGCTCACTGAAGGAAACTCGCCAACCATACGGAATTATTTGTTCTGTTCTGTGGTTGGACATTTTTGAGTAACAATGTCAATTAAAACTTCCACGTGTAATGACTCTATTGTCACTAGAATAGAAAGCGTTTCTGCCACCTCGTTTTATTCGATTCTACCTATGCTTCGTCAGCATTTATTGAACGTTCCCTTAAACCTCGACAGTGGAATGCACTTCCTCACTTTTTCTGCCAGATTTAAATATTTCGTTGGTAAAACCCTGTTAAGTAAATTTCACTCAGGTTTGCCTTGCCCTCCAGATTTCCCTTCTAAATTATTCTGCCACCAATCAAACAATCGGCTCTACCTTGCCTATTTTTTTAAAAATGTAATCGTTTCACAGGGACTTTACTAAAAAGAGAGCATGAAAGGTTTGTGATGACAGCAGTAACACCCAAGTCTCACTACACGGCAATAAGTGAGACTATTGCCAAATGAGAAATGAAACATCAACTTCCCAGTCTCTACTGTGAAACAAAGACGCGGTGGGTATGTCCGTGATCAGACCGGAATCCCATCTTTTTTTCGCAAAAGCCAAATCATTTGACCCGTGTACAACGTACGTACGCTTAGAACAAACCTGGTAACTCCGTGGTTGTCACACCTGGTTCAGGCACCTTATGTGACCTTGAAATCTACCGGTGCTATATGCCAATCACAGGGTAGATCACCCGTCACCAATAGAACAGAAGGACCGCGACCAGTTCTGTTGACAGTCTGCCACGAGCATCGTTGGTAGCTGGCAGACGGTGATCCGGATTTGCAGGGTCAGAATGTCTCAATAATTCCGACCCCGAAGGAATTCTAGCTTTCATTGGAGAGGCCTCTTGAATGACTAATGGACATAAAACCTCCACTGGCCGTGTATGAATAAGCTGGCTCACGTCGATTGAAGTTTTTATCAAAGTGCTCACTTGAGTTGCCAAGTGGTCATGACAAGCTGTAAACTTGTATGCTCTCATTTTCTCACATGGTCGCAATGATTACGTTATCGGTCGATGTAACCACGATTCAGAAAAGGGAACTAACGCTCAGACTAGTAATCCTAACGCTTCTCGTAAACAGCTTTCTTAAGTATACGCTTTGATTCGTGACGATCAGTGTCGTATCCTGACTCAGTGGAATCCGTTTACTGATAATTATAAGCCTTGCATGATCGACAGAATTACATTTCTGTCGTATCCGCGACATACCATTGTGTCCCTAACAGCTCACCGACCACCAGTGTGTGATCGGTCACATTGCTACATTTTCCAACCTGATCATTTCACATTCACGGGTGCAGCATCTCGGAGCAACCAATGAAGAAAGCAGACAGTACAGTCCGCGGTTGGGTGATTATCCGGAAATGAGACGGCCTTCAACAAAGTAGCCTAACCAGTAACTGCTATCGTTATTATCAGTTTGTATCCAGGCCCTAAGTGTTCAGGGCGCCTTAAGAGCGATACATTTAACCACTGCTTTTGAGTGTGCAACACGATGTACAAAAATTATGAGATGTGCCAAACTACGGTAGTCAACCGCCATTTGCAACAAATCGCTGCTGGCCGCTAAATTTGCCACCAACCGCTAATTTTCCGCAGTAAAACTATCATCACCAACAAACATAGTGTTGCCCACATACTATCTGCCTCAGACTGCTCAAGAAAATATCGTACAAGGCACTCTTGATAAGACTCACGCTACTGTCTGTTATGACAGATGCAGATAGGACTAATAAAATCCTTATACCGTGAATCTACAAAAGTTGGTAGGTGTACTGAACCCGACTACCGCTTACCGGGGTCTAGGCCAACAGGCTTAGTTCAGCCGCAGAGTTCGGTGAGGGTTCCATTCCAGTTCTACTGTGCTGTCCGACTTCATCTATATCAGGCACCCCGAAAAAGAACCGGTGACTTATAGCACTGGACAACGTGGTGGTTCAGCGTGTGGCAACTCTAGGGTCGTCACCAGGCGTTTCAAAGATACATTACCACGACAGGTGATAGTTAGGTTTTCATCAGCTTGCAAGCAATCAGCACATCTTTTCCCCCCACTCTTCTGGTTGTTTTGGTTTGACATTGGATTAAGGGAAGATGAAGAAATTGTAAATGTTTAGAATGATCAGTCAGAATATAACATTTTGGATGTAGTTCGTTGGGCTGTAATACAAGGAAGACGATTCTGGGGAACCCCAGAAGTTTGACCTGCAAAGTGGCAATTGGGTTCTCTTAGCGCAACTTATCGGATGTCCAACTCACCTGGCTGTATGGGACCAGTCTCATCAGCAGGCGTCGATGATAAAAGCTAGTATCTTCTTCCAGTAAATACTGCACGCGGTAGATATGCTAAAATTGTGACCGTAAAATACGTTTCGTTTGGGATTTTGTTTATTACGACATCTATTGCAAGGCATGTGGCAACGTAGAACCACGAACGAAAGCACTAATCAACACGGCTGACGTGTATTCCCATCATTGGCAGCGGTGCAGCGACAGGCACCTTGGCAGCATGTCCTGCACAACACACGTTATAATAACTGCCTTTACGACTCAGGTGAATGACAGCACGATTAGAAGTTTCCAGCGGGTTGACACCATAAAAATCGTTAAACTGGTTGAGCTTTGGGTATTAAGTAGTAGCGGTTTGTGTTGGCTGGTACAAACTGTACACCATACACAACTGGTCGCAGCTTTCTCATTCACAGCAGTGGTTTCTCAAGAAAACGTTCAAATTCCCTTTATGACAATATCATGCATTATTGATGAGCTTCAGCAGGAGGGAACCTCGAGTCTACCGCCTCA
The DNA here is from genome assembly GCA_008508345.1 of Paragonimus westermani. NCBI lineage: Eukaryota > Metazoa > Platyhelminthes > Trematoda > Plagiorchiida > Troglotrematidae > Paragonimus > Paragonimus westermani. The sequence continues at coordinate 63,025 of QNGE01000449.1, forward strand.
TTTTCAAAGAGACCTTATAGCTGACACTGAAGTAGCGTGGCGTCATTAAATTTACCATGCCAGTTTACAGTGAAGAAACCATTCTTACAGATCAAGAATATGCGGAATAGAATGTCAAATTGTCCACATTACTCAGTTCATCTACCAGTGGATGAAACCTCAGTGAGTGTGACGTGGCTGCGTTCATCTTCGAGCAAGTGGCTTATGGCTCTGATTTAAACGTAGAGAAGGTTGAAATTGGTGTGATATTCTTCATCCATCTAGATAGCTTACAATCAAAATAAGAAGGCGGGGAAACTTAAAAACAGCTCAGATCGGTTGACGAATATACTACTCCAGTTATCACAGTGCACAACAGTTCAAGGCGTGCTTTCTCGCAATGCGCCGGATTAGTTATAGAGAAACTGATTGGGATATAAGATTTACAAACACTTGCTGACGAGACGATTGATTCTTCCGCTGGTTGGCGAACGTATGCAACACATCGGTAATGTGGTGTGAGGCAGAGTAGAAATTTTTCGACTTTCCTTACCTGGTGTGCGATGTAACTTTGGAGACTGCCAGAACGTGTTTTGACATTCCTCCTATTGACTTTCAATAGAAGTGATATTCCCTTCAGCCACAGTAAATAAACGAAACTTACTCCAACGCCCTACGGTGAGGCTGAAGAGTGGTCACCACGCTGCACCAAATGCAATATGAATAATAATCTCAGGATAAATTGAAATAACTTGTTGATGAGTGGTCGGGGATTTGGTTTTATTTTCAAGTTGACCATCACTCACATTCGATCGCAGCCTTCGCATTCAGATAGACTTTCCAGCCAGCCTCTTTCGAAAAGAGGCACTAGACTCGAGTTTCGCTCTTATTAGAGCTGTATTGGAAGCCCTAATCGCGGGGTCATTGACTGGAGTTAACAGGCAGTAACTGTGTCTCCTCTCGAGACGATCGGGCAACCGGATCATTGCTCACAAACGAGAGTGGGTGAGCGTTCAGATTTGATAATTCGGTCGTGCCTAATGTGAGGTCAATGGCGCAGTGGTCAACACGGTCGCCTCATGATTGGAATGGCCAGAGTTCAAATCCCGGCCGTGGCAATGATATGCACTACTGACGAGTTCTGATGAGAGCGAAACTGGAGTCTAGTGCTTCTTTTCGAAAGAGGCTGGCTGGAAAGTCTATCTGAATGCGAACGCTGGGATCAAATGTGAGTGATGGTCAACTTGGGAATAACTCGTGTCCGAAAGGCAAGTCAAAGCCATGAATTCATCGTTTTTTAAACAGAACAGAGAGCAGAACCATCGAATATGCCTAAAGCATGTCCAGTTGTTGATACAACACTGTCATTTAGAGACCACTAATTTGACACAAAGTTGATGCGTGTAATTTCTGCACCATACTATAACATGTTTCCGACATTTTCAGCAAAAACAGGACTAATTGCTATGATTGCCTTTGAGTTTATTCCGAATAAGGAAATAGCTGCAGATTTTATTCTTTCCGAAGTCGATATTGGAATGTGGACTAAGTGTAAACGGGATTACTAAAAGTGTTAAGAGTGTGATGTAACCATACAAAAGATAATAAGGTAATTCCCATGGAGCCTTCGTCATTACCGAGAACTAACTCTACTAACGTACAAAATTTAATTTGGAGAAATATAATATGATGACATTCAGAGAAAACGTATGGACGACAGTCTAACTAGCAACGGTACTTGTGCGCGTAACACGTGTGAATGCGATTCTTGGGGACATATGAGAACATTTTAGCTAGATTCAATGGGCTCAGGCTTTAGGTCGCAAACGGTTTATAAGATGCAAATCCTCTGCGAACAACAGGAGGATGTCGAACGTGGGCAGGGTCACTTACACTGTTAAAAATGTCGTACTGTAGGTTGTGAAGAGTATAGAGTGTCCTATTTCTACGATTGTGATGTGGATTGGGTTGATTAAACAGCACTCATTTTCATTTGGGATTGTTTTTGTCCATCTCTAAATCATTTAGTAAAGTGTTTACAAGTTTCTTCACTCAGTGATTTTTTCCATGCAACCGATTCCACGAGGAAAAACAGGGGAATAGACTGCTTTTGTGGTGAGAAAACCACTGAAAGGCTCTTGAGTGGGAAACCATTGCGTTCAGCCTTATGGATTGTACGCTGCATTTCTATATCAAGGAAGAATTTCTTGTATTCCATCTTTCGGTTACAATAAACGTAGTAGTAATATAAATGACCACTTTATAACTATAATGCGCACACTATAAATTCCTCCGTACTTATCACACATGGCGCATTTAGAGCAGAAACATCAGAAACAGTAGCTTTGGTTTAGAGCTCACCTTCTCCAAATTCAGACCTAATTGTTTGTTGGCAATTAGCTCAAGTAGGATGCTATAAACGAACAGTCAATCTGTCGAGCAGTTTTCCCTTTACCAATTACAAAGTGTATACGGAACACAAACATGTAACAGCCGAGAGGCAAGCAAATGAACGATGAACTGGTAAACAAAAAGGTGATTACTAGTGTTTTTCAAAACCCGCTTTACATTGGTTGAGAAAGTGTAATTTATCTGTTCGCATATATTACCACTGAACTGAAGCAGAAAACTGCACGTGCAATTCTTTGAACTTACAAAGTGGAATTCCAGAGTTTACTAAAGAAGATACTGTATTGTTGTTTACTCCTTATACCGGTTACATGAGATACGCTCATGATTAGCTACGTATCGTACGAAAAAACATTGTGAACACATCGAATCGAAGAAGCTTCGAAAATGTAGGCTGTTTCAAAATTCTCTGTTATATTGACAGCTTATCAGTTAAACTACTGGCCGTCATTTTGACGTACGTCTAAGTGAAGTTTCTGACTCTAAGAATAGAGGTACACCACAAAGCTGCTTTCTGTTTAATTTTGGTTTGATAGTGGAATGGTACTACGACAAAAAACGTTGGTTGCAGTGGATTCCAAACGAATTACGTCAGTAGACGTAAGATGCGTCTGGAATGTACGACGTCGACTGACCAATCACTGCGGAAGCACTTGGTCTAGTCACTTGCATAATCAACTCTCACGAAGCACATAGTTCCCACTATGATGGAATTATGTTAGGTGCAGGTTTTTATTATGAATTTTATTTTGGAAACTAGTGAGTGATGGTTCACCTATGCCAACCAAACAAGCGAAGAATGTGTGAACACGTACCTTCCATGAAGGCAGTCTCTTAGAGTCTTAATTTGATGCCTACCCAAATGTGGTGTCATAAATAGGACAGACGGTTTATCCATTTCGTGAATGCTCTCAAGCACAGTCCGCTTCCGATATGAAATCCGTCACCCTGGTGGACAGATTGTGGCAGGACGGCCAATCTGCCAGGCTGACGTTTGGCCTAGTCAGCAAGAATACGCGGGCAACTACGAATCAGCGACATGCAGTTCAACCATAAACTCGTTTGGCATGCCACAGTGTTGAATTCACTACATGAAGCCCCACCGTTTTCGAAGCGATAGTGGCGAACCGATTTGTGCACTTTCGAAACTGAACTGGAGTGCCAAGTTTTGCGATCAGTCTAACCACAAGAATGTGAGCTTTTTTAGCGAATCCACACTGTCAGCAGCACATACGCAAACGAACATCTAATGAAGCACTGTACGTTCGCGTTGCACCAATGGATTTGGATAATTCGGAATGGATATTGTCGGGTTTATTTTCCACAGCCGGTTTAATTAACACATGGCGAATAAAAGAATTGCAACTGATCGCGGTACCTTACTGTTGTAGGGTCTTCCGCACTGCTTTGGGACCTGATTGCACCCATTCAGCTGTTACTGCTGAGTTTAAGTTCGGTGAAATAATATTTATCAGACATTTCATGAACAACAATATACGTAGATGAAGATGGTACCCAGACTTTTTATTGATCTTTTTCGAGTCTACTGAGCGTATGCAATAAGTTCAAACGTTTTCTTCTAGGAGAGGGAAAGTACATTCCAGATGCGATGTTAGAAATTAAGCAGTGTCTCCTCGAAACGGGTTTGAATTATAAATGTTAACATTTGTATTTTGCGATATTTTGTCTTCATCTACCCAGAAAGGTTGATCACCGGTTATGTTGTCGTGTGTTCAACGGTGAATCTTTGTCCTCTGCACGCCCTTGACCTAGCGGGTAGCCTGGGCGTCATGCGCGTTGCGTTGCATTTGTGCACCACGCGATTCATTAGGAATGAGTTGAATCAAACGGGTAAGGACATACTGTCCGCAGCCTGAGAGGTAGTTTTGAAGTTGTCAGTCTTCTTAACCGGATGATGAATGCTGTTTAATGAGTGGACTGAAATAGTAACAATTCGTCAAACGAAAGTTGTTTGTTTCATGCTTACAAAAGGTAAAGTGATTCCGACAATTTGTCACAGTTAACTCAGACTGAGTGATGTACTAATTATGAGAATATGTTCAGGAGAATTCACGAAATCTTACGAGTTTTTCAAAAAAAGAATAGGACGACCATCGCGATATTTCGAAATTCTGTGTAAGTTGGCTGCGTTTTCGACGGCTTGTAAATGCGTTTGCGTTACTGTTGGTGGTTCATACGATACAGTACCGAACATCGTGATGTCCGCAGCAGTTGAAGTTAGAACATTTTAGCTTGTGTCACGTCCTCATGAAATGTCTCGGCGCCCAACCCTTTTAATCAGTATAACTTCCGCCATTCACACCGAAGTAACGTAGGTGAATTTCCAAAAATACCTCACCGATGGTGGACGGGAAAAGCTAGCTCAAACCAAATGTGGAAATATGGATACAGTGAGTACCAACACACCAAGTACGATTACGTGAACAATTAGACGAACAAATGGATTTCATTTGAATATTTGTTATACTCTGATAAAACTTTGTCCATATATCCTATCTAAAACTAACAATCACTTATTTTAGTGTACAGTATAGTTTCAGGTAAATTTTGCCGTTTTAAGTTCAGGTCAACATTTTTGATCGGTTATTAAACACACAACCTTGCAACCAAACGTTCCATTAGGTCGTTCCGGGGTGAAATCCAATGGATAAATTGCACAGTTTTTACAAAACGGTCTGAGTCTCACAGCCACCTCACTCGGTCAGATGAAACTCTGCCACTTTCAAGAAGCAAATACAGAAACTGATTCACTCACTGTTCCTATATTTAACCTCTCGCTGTAGAAGACTCGGTTTAGCTGGTGTGAATGGGCACAATAAAAGTCCAATCAAATCAATGTGAAACTGCAACGCATCAGTATGCGATGTTCGTCAGTGCGTCTAGGTTTAACCACACTATCAGCGAAGCATTTAAAGCTTATTTATAAAGTACCTATTTTTAGCGATTCATCGCCATTCACACACGTGCTTGCTGTCAGATAAATAAGGAGAACAACTGAACGAAAGTACTCACTACAGAAAATATTTCCCCTGCGTGTTCATACTCAGTGTAACGGGAACTACAGGACTAGTGGCACGTTCTGAGACTTTACAGAACATTAGCGTGTGATAACGATATGAACTTTGCGTTTTTCAAGCTGAGTGATTGAAACGTTTACGTCACCTGGCGCAGATGACGGTTCACTTAACAAGTCCTTCAGTGTAGGAAAGTAGAGTTACGGAAACTGTTTTATGCAAAGCATGCGACTTTGCTACAGCGTCAACATTGCTGATACTCCCGTCGTTGGTACGTTTCTCAATAATATTTAAGCATGTTTCCGTTTCACGTAGACCACTTCTGTATGCGACTTTATCGTACACGTGTTCTGCTCACCGTCTTCACACAAACAAAAGAAAATCTTCTGAAACGAAAATATTAGCCGCATAATTCTAACTTGGTTATTTTGACCTTTTTAACTAAAATGTCCCAACAAAGGTTTCAATTAATTTTAAAAAGTTACAAGGTTTCTGTGAAATTTACCGAGTAATAGACGCTATTTGTTCGTGAATTATTCGCGTCAACGTATCAACACATACAAGCTTTCCGCAAATAGCTTTATTCCGTGGAGTGAGGGTTCTCCAAGGTTCCAAATTAACTTTCTTCTGAGCATTTGTTTGATTATGGACAACGATTTTAAGGCTGCCTATAGAAAACAGCACAATGTGTTTGCATATGTTGTCCATACAATTAGATTGTATTTTGACTGGTCACCAGTAGATTTAAACGTATTTCCGGCAAATTTCGACCCAGTCTGAGGGGAACCTGTGGTTGACGGCGAATTCACCCACTATTCCTACAAACTTCTTTCGGTTCATCTTCTCAGATAAAGCTGTTTGAGTTATCCTTTGTTCATTTTGGTTATTCTCATAAAATTCTGGTAGGTACGTGCATGCAAATACAGCTTGCACTCCACTTCACTGACCGTGTAGATCGGGCTACAAATTACCATGGGTGTATCTTCTTTGACAGGTGAACAGAAAAGCGGAGGAGAAAACCACCGGATCTTTTTTGAGGATTTCTGTGGAATATATAAAGCATGAAGCTTAGGAACTGAGTTTGTGTGACGTAATTCGATTGCAGACAAATAAGGAGTGGAAGTACCAAACGGTTAACCACGCAGTTGGTGATCATTCAATGATAACTTTTTACACTAGCTATTACTGACTGAAAGTCACCAAATGCTAAACATGGCTTTTGCTTTTAAAATTGACTTTCGTTTAACTCTTCGAAAACTTGCTCTGGAGTTCCGTTTCTGTCCATAGTGTCAATCCTCGTTAGGATCGCTTATTGAATTTTAGTTTTCTTTCATGATGTAACTGTGTTGAGCTTTGATCACTTTGTCTCAAAGTCGGAATCACATGCGAAGGCTCAGGTAAATTTATTTCTGAATTGTTATCAAATTACGAGATCAGTGCGAAATGGGGGCCAATATCTGTTCTTTTAACTCAATTCAGTAACCACACGACTGAACGTGCTGTTAAAGAAAAATTCACAGAAATTTTCAGACTTGCTTAACAGTGTTCTCACTAACTATGGGTCATAGGGTATGCAACTTGGTATTCAGTGGGCAGTACTTGCAACTGGTTGATTTCGATCCTTTTTGACTAGAGAAATCAGAATCGAGTTTCACGTTCGTTGGGGCTGGTTAGTAGTGCATGTTCTTGCCACAATCGAGAGTTGATTTTCGGCCCAATTTCACAAGAGACAACCGTGTAAACTAATGAACTATTGATCCCTTGTTATGCAGGACCAGCTTTTTATACCTAAGCACAGTCGCGTCCACTTATTTATGAAGCCTGTTTATCTGGTTCTGGGCCAACATTCAGCCGCCTTCATTTGGAATGTGTACAGAAACGGCTTTGAGCGAGTAAAATTTGTTCTCACTTTGTATTCCTAGACTGCGAAAGACATACTTCTTTGAAACACCAGTGCCCGTAGGCTGTTTTACTGAGATTGGAAGTTGAAGGTTGTTTAACGGATTATTCCACCGGTGACCACTCTTTCACTCGCTACCCTTATTCACTGGTATACAAGTCATACGGAAATCACCTGTGATAAGTTGACTCGGTTGTTTGGGTTTTTACTGGCAAACGTTTTCTTGGTCTCAACCGAGCTGCCGTATACCAGTAAGTAAGTTCAACATGGTTGTGAACATATGGAATTTGAAACAAAGTGAGATCCAGCCCCAAACTGGGGCTACCCCAATGGTTGCGAATTTCAGTTTCATCGTGTTATTTGCCGTCTGTCTAGTTCAACCAACTAAAAGATCAACAAATTTCCAAAAAAGCAAGTCGTACTGACATAACAAGGCAGATTTTACCTGTCACTTTTATCAGCATAGTTTCTAAATGCGTCTGAAGGTGCAATAATAAGATGATATATTTCAGCACTTTTGTTTACGGACCATCCAACAGATTGTCTTCTCGGATCGACACTGAAGCAGGAAAATATGAGCGTTCGATCTTTCTTTCTCCAACACAGATCTACATAGATGCGCCGAAATACCTTATCTCAGCGCATGAAAATCATGGGACACAGCTGTTTGAAACGTTGTTAGAAATTTTTGGAACAACATGGAGTTCGGTCAGGTCACGTCCTCTGGGTGGACCGGACGATATCCTTCTCGATGACGAACAGATTTCTTTTGATGCTGCCTCAGACTTAAAATCAAATAGTAGCATTTGTTTTTACAGTCATTCTACGGTGCACTGGTATTCGGTAGATGGTTTCATTGACATAATCATGCTGTGCATTCGTCCGGACTCGGTACAACAGGTGTTATAGACTTGCACTTAGTTTGCACGTTTAAAAAGCAGCGCCCAGCACAATTCTATGCTATATAGCGCCAAAACCACACGCTTCTTAAACTGTCTGTTCATAAGGTGATTTCAGAAAGTTTCTGTCTTTCTCTTTGTTGACCAACTTGAAACTGACCAGTTCAAACGGGACTGCCGCTTAGCATGTCAAATTGATGAATCAATTCATGGCACACGCCTCACCACGGTAACTACAGTAGTCTATAACATGCTGAGCCTAATTTTGTGGTGGTAAGTATATTGGTGCCCCATTAGTGAACAGCCACAATTCACCTAGTTGGCCTAGCTAGAAGACTTGCGGGGGTAAGTCTTATCATAACGTAGATACGTTGGTAAGTTGCCTACCTACTTACCATTGTCTGACCGCACCAACAGGGTCTGCGTCAGTTAGATCTCCCACGGCACCTTTCCTACCCATATTTCCCGCAATGGTAGCCAGTACACTGTGGTGATCTGATGTAGCCAGCGCTTTACTTGATCAATAAGATTCGTAATAAAAATGATGTCCAACCACTTTTAATCCGGCCTAGTTCGATGTTACAAGTGGTCTAATACTGATGAACACCGGTGGTAGAAGTTAATCCACGTTACTGCCACAAGGTATACAACCTAGTTATTAGCTAGCGTTATTGAAGCAGCTAGTACACTTCCCGCAAAACGGCCGAAAATACTGGTTAGCACCAACAGCCTATTGTGGCTGAACGTTTAGATGTTATAAATCGGTGGTGCTTAGTATGAATCAACGAAGTAAGCATGCAACCAAATTACAACAGGCGGGTGTGTAAGGCACCAAACTACTTGACTTCTGCAACAGGTACAAAGCTCAAATCAGCGTTTACCTCTAAAATAGGCCCAGAGTAACGCTAGTTGGCACGTCATTAACGCTAGCAAGGTCAAGTTAGGTTCGGTTTATGAGATGTAGAATGGTTAAGTTATCATCAACGAAAAGTCAATGCCTAACTGGTATTAAATAAACGGTAGCTCTCTGTCCCTTATTGTCTCAGTTCCCATCGATCTCAGTTATAACTGTAAAGTAACAGAGGTTCGGCTGGTATGAACTGAGCATCACACTTGATTGCAGCTGTAGATTGTCTCGCCAGTTCTTTTTGGAATACGACATCGAACTCGGGGTTCTACTTGTTAACGTTCAACAGTGGTGCATGTCATTGCCAGGGCTGTGATCAGAACTCCGGTCATGCCTTTGTGAGATGTAAATAATTTATCACACGCGGGCACTCAGCCGTTCCTTTGTCAACAGTGCTCATACTGTTCAGTCGTCTTGAGAAGTGACACAACAACTGTCCTGTTAACTCTTACTGATGATCCCACGACTAGAACTTATCTTCAAGCCCAGATCACAGAAATAATTAAGCTTATCAAGCAAGAATGTGGTCACTAGTAAACAGCAGTGAATTCCGTTGATGAAAGTTGAGCATTACTCATAATTGATCGCAGGTGTTCCGTTTCCGCAGACTATGACTGGGTTTATTAACAAACTATCATTTTCATTCCTAATACCGCTTGAGAGTGATAGTGGTTTTCCTACTGTATGACCCAGAAACCTGCGCAATTGTTGAGCACCCAGTAGGCAATTTAATAGAAATATTCCTTTGCTGTTGGTTTCAGCTGTAATTAAATGCAACATGCAGATGTCACCGGTTTTTCAAACGTACTTCGCTGCTGATAAAATCCACATAGTCTTAGGCACTTTAAATTTATCAGAAGCCTTCAACTGGACTAGGTGTCTGTTAGTAACTCAACACTCTGTGGGCGTGGCTTTTCCAACGGCCTGTTTGTGTTAGTCAAAACCATATGAGTTACTACTGAATTTCGACTAAAGTTCAACTTGACAACCTGCGTTATCTGTCGTCAGTGGATTAAAAGGGTATGTAAAGTATGGTGAAGCATTCGGTAGAAGTTGGTTGAGAATCTGTGGAATGACTGGGTTGTGAAGAAGTCATTTCACACAGTGTCATTCGACTACCCGTAAACGGAACAGTACGCTACCAGGTGGTAGACTTTATAAGTCTAGACGGGCACAACGTGTCATTTGTGATATACTGAAAAACAAGTGAAATAAGTGCGGAGAGATAGCCAGTACACAATCTGTGTAACCGATAAAGTCGCGCCTGAGGAGATCACTCGAGTTTAGGGGCAGAACGGTCACCATAACCATGTTTCTGGAGGTCTGTGCTAGGTAACGAAAAATTCCAGCAGAGTGTGCTCTCGATAGATAAAATGATAGTGCCTTTGTGAGTAAATACTGCTGCCTCTGTTTTGACAATGAGTTCCGGATTATGCAAGCATGATGAAGACCGGCAGTGACTTCACACACGGGCAGGTTCAAGGATTTCAGTGTATACATATAAACACCGATGTACTGAAACAGCCCGACGTTCAATTCTTCACGCAAGATTGGCTCTTCCTATATGAAACCAGTGCATTGCGCCTTCTTATTAGCAATGGTTTTTCTGCTTGACCAAAACATAGACCGAGTGGTTAAGATGGCATAGCTTAGGTGATCTGCAGAGTGCCGATAAGCGCAGGCAATAAATAATTTCGAACCCACGTTGATTGTATAAACTATATAGGGTTTTCTCTCTGGTACGCATTTGGTATGGGAAAGCACATTTAACATTCGGCTGCCATACGGTGCTAACGACAAACAAAATGTAGTAAGATCAAAATGAACTACAAAAATGACCCAGCTCACTTTGACTTGTTGAATCGTTGTGCGAATGCAACAGATACAAATGCTAAGAAATTGGTTCATTTGGACAAAATTTTTGTATAAACACCGTCTCCTACTTACGAGACCACCAATCCTACGGCGTTAGCGTTAAACAAGGCTATAGTGACAATATACGTCAAATGCTTACGCTGTATCAGTCCGAGTGGTACAGGATACCTTGAGCAAGATTGCCTACTTTTACGCCTACACACGATGTTCACGAGCTGGCACATGTTTCGCAACGTGAGGCTTATGGACCACCAGCAAAACCTGATGGATTGTTGACGGGCTAAGGGTAAACGCGTTGAAAGACAACCACAGCGTTTTCGCAATAAACCGGATGATAGTTAAAGGAAACCAAGTAAACTTATTTAAATATGATTTTGCCGGGTAGAAACGCACCTCGATAATTTCTCAGTTATGACGAATAACATGATTTCCTAACAGCTGTGGGAAATAGTGAGAATTCCAAAACGCACTGTAGATGATACTTTAGCATTACCAAAAACAGTGCAACGAACCCGAGCGTCACTGCCTTTCAATTTTCCTTGCCTTGTGAAATCGTCAGTTTCACTCATGGACCTATGCCCGAATTTTTTACACGACGCTTATTTATCGGAAATAAGATTAGAACAACTTAAAAGACAGATTCTCCCCCTCCCTATTTTCTTCAACATAATTAGAATTTTCAGCTGCGAACGGTACCCATGGGTATTGCCGTTTGGTCTTGACATTAAACCACAAAATGGCACGGAAATGAGATCGCCATTGACAGCGACACCTCGCTTTATCCGAGACTGTCTTCAGTCAGCGGTATGAATGATCGCGAACTCTTCATAAAGACATATGGCACTCAGAAATCGTGGTGAGCTGACCGGTCAAAGCTTCCACAGATTTTGACCACATTAACGTCTGGCCATTCTGCGATTTCTTTTAACATCAGCAGCAATACTGAACAATACCCGATATGATAGATGCTCTGTCAAAATGTGAACTACGTACCTCGACCTATCGGTTGCAAAATTACACATTTCAGCAGCATGTATCGACGGGGTGTTACGTTGCTGACGCAGTCAACTCAACCTATACTGGATAACTAGTAGAGACAACTATGGTAGAATACAGGTAGTTTGTGTGAATTTTATTAAACGAACTAGAACCCTAATCCACACAGCGACAACGCGAAGGTTAAAAAACACTGGTGTATGTCAGTTTGTTAAACTGAAAATTTAAAAACCAAAAGTGAAGGAAGGCGGAAGGAAAATGGGTGGGCTGGTCGTTTATGCCGCATAAAGAGTTGGCTGAAAATTCTGACCTTTGTTAGCCAGGATCATCTTCAACCCCGTAGCGCAGTGAATAAAACGATGGTGTCTGGTTCTGGTAATTGCTGTACGCAGCACTTGCATTTAAATAACACCAGACTCTCAACTTGCACCGAAAAAATAGTACGCCTACAATCACGATCAAAGTGTTTTTATTTGAGGATAATTCCTCTGCGTTTCTTGTTATTACGCTTTGGATATAAAACCAGCTCTGCTGTATACTCATGAGATCTTGCTAACCAAGCATTCTAACATCTTCGGCTGTTCGACATGCCAACCAAGAAGTGTGGCTACATTTTATCTAGCTTCTTCCGTTTGGTTAATGTGGTACAATTGTATCTGGAACGTTCAAGGCCCCAATCCACGATCCCCTTCTGGATTAGCACTTCAGGCGAGCCTGGACACCACGTCGAGATGACAGAAGAGGTCCGGAATCTACAGGAATTTTCCAAGAAACGGAAATCCGTAGATGTAAATCACAAATTGATTACACAGTTTCTTACGTCATACTCTCAGTTGCATTAATACAAACAAAGTTTTATTTTTGAATCCAGATGAATGCCAAACATATATACATGTTTATAAATGAAAAAATTTTGTCCTNCTAATGAGAGCGAAACTCGAGTCTAGTGATTCTTAAGAAGTCGATTCTGCAGTTCTCATCAGGCTCTCAAAATTACGTGGAAATAAGTGTGGGTTATGTATAGAAATCACAATGAGTTAAACAGGACATTAAAATTAAAGAAGTGGTACGGATCACAGTCTACTGAGGGGAAGGTTGGGTGTTGGTGAATGTGTTGGAGTGTTACACGTTCATCAGTGTTAAGCGGTTCACACTTGCTCGGGTTTCAAGTACATGTGGGATGAGCGGTCAATCGAGGTGGAAGGTTCGTACTTCTTGGTTTTAGATACACAAGCAGAGGTTGTGTAGTCTGATAGCAATAGCCTCGGCTGTTGAGAACAGTCGCATTCTGACAGCTCTAGAGCCGGCTTGATGGACCTTGTAGATGACTCGGAAGGCTTCATGTGGATTTATTCGATGGTCATTGTCGAGTAAGGAGAAGCTGATTGCACTAGAAATAGGCTTTGACGAACCGTTGCGAAGCCATTTTGGTAGGTGTTCACGAATTTTGTACGATAGCTGCCTTGTGGTCCTCCCAACGTAGTATGCTTAACAACAACAGGTGAGAGAGTAGATACAGAATGACGAAGAAAACTTGGACAAACTGTCCTCAAGGTGCGGCATTAGTACCGGCCAGCTGTCGAGCGATACGACAAATCGCACTACGGAGTAGGTAGTGGCGACCGCGTTTAAAAGTCTACGGCTAATAATTTCACTGTTACCCTCACTTCTATATGAGAGACAGATGAAAACTGACATTTTCTCCGCTCCCTAGGACGTAGATTTTAATCTGTAAATCTCTCAGTGGAAGTTTCTTGAATATATATTAACACACCCCCTTGGAGAGTGTTCGGTATACAGATCTTTTGTGCTCTGTTCAACAGAAAACGTACAAACTCCCTTTCGTACATCGAAACGACAAACTGTGAAAATGCCTGTATTGATCTGCCCATGTCTCACTTCTGTGAATGTATCTTTGAACGGTTCCTTAAATTGAAATTGAACATTATAAGTTCAAAACAATAACAGTCCCTTCAACTTTTCCCCTGTTATTCCGAAATCAGTTTGATTGCTGCCGATATAGGTACAGAGTAAGTCAATAATTTCTTGCAACTGAACATTACTGAATAGAGAACTCACATCTGGAGACAACACGTCGTTCTCGATGTTCACTGAATCGATTGAATCTACAAAGCCGATGGTGTCCGTTAGGTTAAAAGGAGATATTCTTGACTTAATCGGTTCCAATATCTGCACTAGCCATTTTACTAAATCATGATGCGACAAAATATGCATGACTAGGGTCGGTCCTAATGACACTCCGTCTTTGTGAACTTCTGAAAGATCGTACGAGCGCATTTCGCCTAAACTACCAATTCAAGGCCACCCAGTCGAAGATAATGAGGCGTACGATTCTGTTCGCAGCTAGAGCTATTGAAATTCGCCTGTATAGCCCGCACCTGTGCTCACAGAAACGTTTTGTTCAGGTTTTAGATCTGCCTCGGCTATCGCCCCACCCTGTTAGCTTGTCAAAACCTATTGTTCAATTAAGTTGGCCGTATTGTGATCTTGAATTGAATAACCTCATTGACCACCGTTCCTTGTTTGCCTTCTTAGTAGTTATCTTCAAAATTTATGGTACATATTTGTTGGCTTATGCCTCGTGACAAGTCACTGAGAAGAAGCTTGTTCTTTATAATGCTTTTCATTTCGTACATCCTCATCTGCGGTGACACTTGAAATCAGTGATGCACAGAAAAACGGAACTGAAAAATTCACTCTTTCAACATATAATCTGTATTCACATTTTTCTGGCAGATTTTAAACTTATTTTAAGGGATACCCAGTTGGGAAACATATGGACTTTGGATGAATTAGAACCGCCTGTAAACAGCAAACTCAAAAGCGGCCAGCAACCTACCAGCTGAGCTTAGATCACTCGATTCATGCAGGAAATGTCTGAACTCCATATTGGGCTTTTTACTCATTTAACAGGGCGTTTGCCGCATTTGAGCACACTGTTTCTAGGACAGATGGCAGTTTAGCAGAAGACGGGATTTTTCGTCATTTTGCCTCCGTAAATACTGGTGGTGGTCCCTAGTTCAAAGTTTGGTAGACAGATTTCTAAAGTCAACAGTTGCTACACACAGATGATTGGATCATTAATCAGGTAGAGTAGTATCTCGATGAACACATGGTTCTTAACCCTTATCCAATATAGGTTGTCTAATTTTAATGCGAACATGAAAATCGGCGAAGAATGTACCGCTCATACGAACTATCAACCAAGAGAGATGATAATGCGTATTTCCATTGCAGCGTCTAACACCGTTGGTTCAAATGTCGCACATTGCAACAGCATTACCGTTGGTTTGGTGGCAGGAATCCTACAGCATACCTACTGGTTATAAACCCAGTGCTAGAAATGTCATGTTTGCGTAACATTTGGCGGTTTGTGTTCAGTTCCAGTAGCATCTGTCAATGCATCTTAAGAAGTAAGAACACGTGCACACCTAAAACATCAAAGTCCAGGTGCGTCCCGACCCAGCTTATCACGGAACGCTAATGCCATGTCCATACCGGTGACCGGCCTCGTGGGTAATTTGACAGACGCCTCCCAGATCTTAATAAATTGTCCTAACACCCCCGTTCCACAGTCACACAATAAGGCGCACCCCTGTGTAATCAATGAGTTATATGTATGTGAAAGCTATTATCATCGATTCATCGCTCACAACCGCTGTAATCGATAAAAGCTTGTCATATTTAAAGGCTCAAGTTGTCAATTTCTTCTCTGTAGAGTGCCTCCGTTCCGTAGTAGTTAAAAATTCAGAGGTGCAAAGTCAAAGAGGGTAAAGCCGTGAAAACTCTTCTAATTCCACTCTTTGAGTTTCGATCTGCTTCACAAGCTACAAGCCCAGTAAATTTTCAAGTAAGCCCCATAGGATATCAACCTAAGTCAGACAAAATAATACAGGTGCTTTCAGTCTGAACAGGTAATCTGACGGTAAGAATCGTTGTAACCAACTGCTACTCAGTGAGGTCCATCTACTTCAGATCTTACTGTGATATACTCAGGAAAAGTTAAGACGCTACTCAGCTTCAGAATATAACTGACTAATGATGTACCGCCGGCAATACGTTCGTTTCACAGAGTAGTGATTGCGAATTAGTTAGTTCTGATTACTTGTGGGAAGCCATTCTACGACCGGTTGCTTTCACGTGACGAACCCAAATATTTCTCGAAATATCTCAAAGTTGAAACAATGGTATTATGTATCATTTCGCAGTAACAGCCAAGCGCCAACCTATCCTAGATGTTTTGAATCTGTTGGTCATTTCTTGACTGTGTTGCAGCAAGTAGGTCTTAGACTGGCCTACATAAATTCCAAAACTCTTTTGCTATCGTTGAAGTTAACATGTCAGAATAAGCTTGATCAATATGTGAGTCAGTAATCCCTGAATGCGTGACAGGTACCATTAAATAAACACACTGGAGACGATCGGATCTACCGGAGCTGAGCCTATTACAGTGGGGAATCCGCAAGTTTGCTTTCATTATGAGAATAATTGAAAATTTATTGTGTGTGACTTACATGAAACATTTGACTGAATGCAGTGTTTACAGCTATGCAGAGTGTAACAGACACCTGGCCCAAGCGGAAGAAATCACTTATCACTCAATCAAATCTCGCTGAAATGGCCTGACAACAAATTCGCAGAAGGATTGCTAACGAATACACAAGGACTGTATAGGGGAAAAATCGTAGCAAATCGAGGTCTGTTGATTGCCTACCAAAAGGACAATACTACTGACTGAACTCGTTACAGTCCAGTTTGTTGAAGAATAATAGCGAACGCGAGGACCACACCTTGCAGAGATACAAAAGCAACCATTTCGCAAGCTGATAGGCTAAGACTTCAGCAAGATTACAGACCTAATTTGAATTTAAATTTTATGGCCGAAGAAAGCGTTTTTCTGTTTCTTATAAAAAATGACAAACAGCGGTAAAAAAGCCACAGGAAAATACGGTGGTACTCTGTCTAGAGACAGTGATCTTGCATTTCTGCAAACTTATAAACCAAACCCACTTAGTTTACCCTCAAGTGCTCCCTATATCAAAAGAGCTTCCTAATGGGTTGGACCACCGGATGTATTCTGAGATGAACTTACCGAATGGAAATTTCGGTAATAAATAACCTCAAGCACAAGAATCCTAGTAAAAAAGGTATCTGTCTCTCAGCCCTTTTGTTGTTCAAGTGTGTGAAGACTCATATGCCATGGATGTATCTGTCAGGATGAGTGAACCTTAATGATGGACAATTATTCGATGTTCAAGGCACTGGTAGGCGAGTAAGGTAATAGCGTGACATATACGATTAGTGAATCGGAAGAAAGCGGTCACTGTTTGAATAGTTTTTTCCCATGGTAAACGGTGGAAAACATTTTCACCAGTTTGGTGACAAAATATTCCGTGGCTAGTTTTCGCGCAATGGGAGCGAAAATCTAACTGCACAATAAAAGACGGTCCTCAGGTGCATGTTCACCCAACCAGTTTTGTAACTCTTTCGTCCAATATTACATGTATTGGGAGGATCTGCTTATAAACCTGTTCTGAAACCAGTGATGCATTAATGAACGGAAATTTACTAAGGAGTTAAGAAATTCCAGCCCTAATGCTGGATGTCCTGATGCGCTGTATGAGAAATCATAAATTTTTTAGTCTATTCTGATTCATTCGTCAAACACAGGCAATAATCACCGCTGAAATTATGAACAGGAATCCGGGAACTATGACTCATTAGCATTTTCAGAACATCAGGTGTCATTATAATCCTACAGTTTAGACAAACAATGTGGCGTACATCGTTAACCAGTATAGATACGAATTCTTCATTTGATGTTAGGCTGTCTTTTAGCTCACGTGACATGGCGCAAAAAATGAACGAACGATCACGAGATGGGATTGTAGTTTCGTTACTGTGTACATACGATATGTGTTGAATGCACTCACTATATTTTACTCTCTGGTTTGGCACGATTTCTAACAAATTATCGCATGTACGAAACGTATTCAACCCCGTGAGGATTTCGATGAGAGCACTCGTAAATTATCGATAACCGAATTGATTCGTTGTAGTGGCATCGTCTGTTTTGTTACCCAACGTCCTTTTCTTTGAAGATCTGTCCATCACTACTTTAATGGAGGAGTATATTTCATAATGTTTATTCCCACAATCAGACCTACTCTATAATTATGCCGTCGGCCCACTCAAAATAATTTATTTATTTATAAATGAACCAAAACGTACGGACGCGAATTGGCTAAGGGCCGTAATTTGCCTGGCAAATCCCCTTGCCGTACCCTGGTTTGTTGTGTTCAAAAATGATTCTCGTTATTCTATATTCAAAACTGTGGCAGACCTCACATTACAGTTGAACCCTGTAATCGGTCCTCAGCCGTAGTCTGATCAACCGTTCAGCACTACTTACAATGGAAGGGAACATAGTATTAGCAGAGTGAACTAAGTCTGTTCTCAAGTGGCGTGAATTGTGCAAGACAAAGCAGGTAAAATTTAAATATACTTCTTGTGTGTGCGCAGGAAAAAAAAACAGTTTAAGACGAATCTATTAACTTTCAGTTCCGTAAGTTTGCGCCGGAAATCACCCATTCAGTTCTCTTCAGTTCTATCAGCTTACATTACGATGTTTTATAACTTTGTTCCTACCTACCGACGTGGTCCACCAAAATTGAAGAATATTATTAACCTGTCCGTAGGTGTAAGACTGGATACTGTTCTCGTCTGAAGCTGAATATGGAGTGTTATCTTAACCATAGCTACTAAGGTCTATTGAAGAACGTGGCATGAATGAACGGACAGCTGCTGAACCCACCACTAACAGTGACGGCCGCTGAGTTGTGCTACCTCTACTATTTTATCCGCACGGACAGGAAAACTATTTATGTGACCTGAGTAGCAGTTGTGAACAAGTGACGAATGAAATGGATAGGGTTGTCGCACTGGTAACCAATCACGATTCACTCAGCCAGCATTCGATTTTGTAGACAAAAGTCGATATTTGTGGCAACAACTAGGCAAACATAGTAAGTCAGTGTAGCGCACTTCTAACAAAAACACATTCCAAGTAAAAGTTATTTTATCAGACTATTTTGTTGTCATAAGTTGGCTATATAATCGACCTGTGTATTGTAAACACAGCAATTGTTTCTGGACTTTTGCTTGTGATGTACCGCACTTGGGTTACTCCGTGTTTGTAACGCACAGTGTTTTGTGTTCGTTGTAGATGACGACTGTACTGCTTAGTAGATATTAGTAAACTAACATTTCCATTTGTTTCAAGTAGGTGAAAATCCCCGTAGAAATCGTGTAAAACAATTTTGTTTTCAGCAAACACAACTGTTTTCGATAAACTCTCATCTAAGCCTAGAACAGTTACGTATCAAGTCACGTAACAATAACCGAAGTTATTGATAAGAAATGGTACGAAGGTAAGGTGATTGGGTGAAACACAAACAAGACTTAGTTGTGGTTATGCACACAAGGTTTTAGGAAGACTGTTCATTGGGGTGAGTTTGGGAGGACGAGGTGAAATTGCCTCGTGAGCTGAGTGTACGTGTTTGACCACGGTAAACCCAAGGTGTGAACGAATTGTTCCTTTATTGTTACTCGATTTGATATGTAATCGTACCAGCCTAGGAAGAGAATTGCTCGAAAACAGATCTGTTCACTGAAACCAAAATTATTTCCATTTGTACTTTCAGACGCAGTCCACGTGGCAGTCAAAAAGATTAGTGGATCATTCATGAAAGGCACGTTGTGTACTACCAGAATTGTGCAGCATGCCTGTATTTCATTTTCTATATTGTCCATATTTAGTTTTATAAAATAGATGGCCTACGATTCTTGGCAGCATTATTAACCTAAAAGGATTTAAAAATGCTCCATCACGAATGTAAGTGTCACGGTACGATCACCGGAAGTAATCTTTTCGTAACGGCGTACGAATTTTGCGGGATTAATTCACGTAATGTTGAACAAAACACTTGTATAAAACTTAAACAGTCCGGACCTCACAGATTTTGCTAATATGTCCCAGTCTGTTCGACACTGAAGCCAACAGAGTACCGATATACGATTAAAGTTCTTTCTGTCACGTAATGTAATATGAGCTGCTCATTAAGTTCTTTAACGGAATTCAGTTGAGAGGCTTTCTGTTTGGTGAAAACCATTGTTAATGGACTACGACACCGATTCGCCTAAATTAATCGAAAAAAATTCGGCTAACCAACCGAAGTAATCCCAATAGCCCTGGCTTGCAACAACCGAGACGACTGCGATTCCGCTATGCAAACCAAACGCGTACACACAGAACCTAGTTCCCACACTTGACTGCTCCCGGTCAGCTATCAAATTGCTTCGGTCACATATTGACAAATTACTAGCGAAATAAGTTTTATCGTCTGTTCAACAGGAAACTACTTCTTCGGTTACCGGACTGTACAGATAATCAGAATTCAACAGACTATCAAGCAGATAGGCGGTGGTCCGATAATGGAAGCAAAAAAATGCTTTCCACAAGTAATACACATAATTACCCGATTCTGCCTAGATTTGTGCAAATGCTTAGCAAAGATAGATCGATTTCTGTCATCTTCTGCCAGTATATTGAAAGCCGTCAGGCAGTGACGCCACCTGCACCTGTCAAAGAGGTACACTACCATCTTTCTAATAAGTTACACCTACAAAATCACCGTAATGTTTCGTTCTTTGATAAAATGGTTCTTAGCAGGGTACATTCGAGTTGCTGCTTTTTCTGGTAAGTACGCAAACTGACTCGCAAAGAACTAAACCTTTAGAACACGAAAACTAGCAGATGCAAGCATTTCTTATTGACTCGTCAGTACCAGATTTATTATAAAACGAAACGGTGCTACCGCCAATTAGACGGGGTAGCCATGGGAAGTCCACTATCGCTCATCCTGGCAGACTTTTTCATGTTGAGGATTGAGCGGAAATTAGCTACAGACAGCGAGTCTGTCGTATTACAAACGTTATGTCGATGATACACTAATATTCAGTCGGGCTGAGCAGGCAGTAAATAACCTAGTGCAGCGCTTCAATAGTTGTCATCCCAACTTGAAAGTAACATGTGAATTTGAGCCTGACAACTGCTGGCCGTTTCTAGACATACTCATTAGTTGCCGGGAGGATGGTTCTATCAAAAGAGCCGTCTATAGGAAATCCACGTGGTCCGGTCAATACCTGAATTTTAGTAGTTTCACAAATGCGCGCTAGTGAATACACTATTCACACGAGCAATGCCAATCTGTACACAGGACAGACTTGCGAAGGAACTAGACTTGATCACATCTATATCACAATCTAACGGGTATCCAAAAGAGCTCATAGAAAGGCATGGCAAACCAAAACCAACTTCCGAACAGGTGACCACAGCGGGAAAAAGAGGGTTTATATAGAATTGCCTTTAAAAGGTGATTATAGCATGCATCAAACAACTCAGACTAGTGAATTCGATTAAACGAACATTTAACGCAACAGAACTCTGCGTATTAGCCCGGACCTATGAACTGCCTGTCTCGTCAGTCAAAGGAGATCAGCCTGTCGGTGCCACCTCATATTGTGTCTACCAATTTACATTTGACTGCAAAGAAAGTTACATATGCAGAAACGAGGGGTATTTGATCTCCAGAGTGAAGGAACATTTGCTTAAATGGGTACAGATCTCTGTATTACAGAAGAACGACACTGCAGTTAAAACACGCAAGCAACCAGCGTCCGCAGTCGCAAGACACGTCCTGACCACTGGTTACGTTATTGACTCAATTTGTACAATCAGAATCCTAATGCGTCACTCCAATCCAAGATTCCTGCGGTTTGCTAAAGCGGTCGTAATCAACCGACTGAATCCGACTTTGTTTGTTCAGAAACAATTGTTCGTAAACTTGACTCTTCCCTGGATTTAGTGACCCTTCCTAAACCACCGATTGGCTATCCACCCTGCCCCTAACTGCTCTATATAAAAACCCGTTTCAAGTTACTGTAAATTTGGTACTGACGTGTCGGTACGTATTAATGATATCTTTCGTTTCAAATTTATAGAGGGGTAGGTTTTAGTCGTCCAACTAAATGTTAGGTAAAAACTGCATTTTAACCCTGGATTTTATTTTTAGATCATGTGACTTACAATTCACCTACAAACCAGATACTGAAGCTCACTTGGAGTTTACCTTTCTACCAGTTGTAATCTAATATTACAATCGAATATTACAATTTGTCTTCTTAAATTGGCCTAGTGGACTGTAACATGGAAGTTTCTTTTGAATGTTCATTGCGGATATCCATAAAACCATTTGATGATTGACCACATTGTCTGGAGATATTATGCTTCTTCCATTAACATATGGTGACATGAGATGACGCATAATTAGAGTGCATACTCCATGCACAATTTCCATGCTTGGTTTGATAAATCCTAAAAAGACAAACAGCACATCTACTTTGTTAACCGAAAGGCAGACAGGAAGGTGACATTCTTGTTTATTGTCATTCTGGAACTACAAAAATCTGAGTCTGGCGTCGTTTCTGTAGCCTTAAAGAAACTTTTATCAAATGCTTCATTTTTCGCAGATTCAGATGTGTAAGCGCATCTATTAGAACTCCGTTTGAACGGGAGCCCGATGTAATTTAATCAACTCAACTGCCACTGTGATTGGACGATGATGAAGTAGATTCCTCTGTATTAGCATCACTGATACTCCAACGAAATTAGATTGTAACGTGAAAGTGTTCTCCATAAACTCCTGCTAAATTATCCATCAACGGGACACTTACCAATCGAAGTGCGCTGATTGTAGTCGCTATCAAATGGAACGGAACGTGGTGTATTCCGACCTCCTATTTCTGTTGTAAACCTTTCGTCAAACAGTCCTTCAGACTGATCTAATAAGCCTTCAAAATGTAGCCAACCTAATTTATCGGATAAACTGTTTCTGCCTAGATATAAGCATATGTGTTCTCGCATGGATAATCAACGTAAGCGTCCACAATTCCTGTAAAAGTGAAGTTTACCTGCAATTTGACGTTTATCCTAAAGTTTGCAATGCGTTTATTAGTAAAAACAGTCAAGGTTGCCTGGCAAAACATAGTCAACTGTCGGCATACCTGCGGAGGGTACTGACAAGAACCTATTGTATTCGGCACACATGCGTGCATTATTTTCCTTACTAAAAGTCAGTCTCAATGATAACTCAACCTAACCTCTGAAGAATCCCGTGCAAAACCGAGTTCAGGCGGTTATTCATGCCACACACTGCTGATAAACGACTTTAAGTTTTNCAGTGGTTGACTTCGTATCGATGCCTTCGTCCAATCCAATCCTTTTACAGTTCTCAACTTAATCTCGGAATCTGAACTTGGGATAACAAAGCCGCAGTCGTCCTCAGGTGACAGCAGAAATGGGAATTTTATGACGTGCATCTATGGTGGCTACTCAGAGCACATAGACTTTCTTTGATGTCATAGCTGAGGTTCTTCAAACGAGCGGAAAGATAGCCAGATACTACAAAGGTTTAGGTTGTCATCCTGACTGTCTCATTTCTCATCTGGTGTTGGGTTTAACCTAACAAACATTACGAAATCGCATATTGGGAAGTTCAGCTTTCATAAAGCCAGATTTTGAAAATAGGCTAAGGCAACAATATGTGAGCTAACCAACTAAAGCAGATATACTTAGGCATTTTATAAACCACTGGATGTTATGCAACAGTAGATAAAAGTAACTGATGCACTGTGCGTGAGCTCACGGTGTGTGCCACTTATAATGCGTACTTTTATGTGCGCTCTGTGAAAGAGAATCTTGTGACATTCTTTTACTGATTATCTGGAGGAAAGTTGAAGAGAAGTTCAACCGGAAACTTATGTGATGCCATCCGCCTTTCTTGTCAAAGTCGTTCCGCACAATGAAAACATTTCGAAGTGTCAAACCGATAAACTGCCTTCAGATTTCACTCCAATAACGCGTCAAATGTGGATGTATTTCGCGACCTGTTCTTTCCATCCCAAGAGTGCGGCTACTGGTTAACCAGCACACTCTGGCTCTGTGCATTTTATTGAGCTCTATCTGAATG
The DNA here is from genome assembly GCA_008508345.1 of Paragonimus westermani. Classification (NCBI taxonomy): domain Eukaryota; kingdom Metazoa; phylum Platyhelminthes; class Trematoda; order Plagiorchiida; family Troglotrematidae; genus Paragonimus; species Paragonimus westermani. Next base: position 87,135 of record QNGE01000449.1, read on the forward strand.
TTGATCAATGTGCTCAAACTATGCACTTTCTTGCTGCAGATACAAACAAGAAATCAGTTTTTGAATTGACTGAAATATGTTCGAAAAAATCCTGAACTATGTTTCAAAATACAATTAAATAAAATTGCCTCTTGATTCGAAGGTGCTTATAAGTCCGTAAATTATGACCAGTAAAGCAGAAAATAAGAATGTTTCAACCACCTGCTTCATCAACAAATCAAACAAAATCAGTCAAGCATTTTCTTGCCGAACCAATAATCCCGTGATCACAAATGTAACAAGCATAGTAGCACTGTTGACGTACATATTTCATTTAAATTCTAGACGTAGAAAAACGAAAAGCCTTTTTTGTTGCTTACGCTCGTTATATTAATATTCATTTACCAACTGTAATGCGTTCGGAAACTTAAAACAAGAGAAAACCAGCAAGCACCGAAAAATGAGGATCACCACATGAGGTAGAAGATGCGTGAATAGAGGACTTCACCTGTATTATGGTTACGGACTATCCTTGTCCCATAGAACTGAATGGTGAGTTTTGGATAAACAATGCTATAGGAATAGTCGGCCAATTGGTTGTAGATAGGACGCTCCGCATATCGTGTGGTCAATTAATGTTCGCATGCTCGCAATAAAAGTGTCGTTACAAACAACCACGAAGGGACATTTACGCATTAATGGATTTCAAAACCGTGAAAGGGAAAATGTACACCATTGCAGTTGGCACTTAATTTCAAGTAAGAAACAACCCGGAAATTAATACTGCGAAGAACAATCTCTTTGTGGAGAAAACGTTATCAGTCAGATACCACTTAAGCTTTTCAGTTTAAAAAGTGTACAAAATATTCATCGACCATGAGTTCATGAAATGGTTTACTTTATTGAAGTCTAATTGCAACACGTATAGAAAAAACCATAGAACAGAGTTAGGTGGGATGGACACTACACATCTGAAACGAAATCCTGATGAATGTGTCTGCAACTTCACCGTACTTTCACTATGAAGGGGAAATGAATAGAGATTGTGTTCAGCTTAACTGTGGTGAAAGTTCGATCAAAAATACTTATTATTCGGACTGGAAAACAAAGTGAGATAAATCCTTTTATATAGTCTCTATGTTTGATTTTTTGGTCAGCTCAACATATTTAGTGTTGAACTGATTCGCAATCACTATGAGATTTGTACTGTGATGAGTGCTGATGACAGTTTTACAGACAATTTTACGGACTTTGTGAAGAAGAAGCGCCAGTTGTGCGTTTATCTTTTGTAAAACATAATAGCTTTCACGTTTACTTGCAGGGCTAGTAGGTGGTAGCAGGTGAACGTGTGTTTCAGATGACTGGGATGATCGTCATTTAAATAACTGAACACCAAGTCGACGGATTATCACTTCAGACAGACCCTCAATCTCATTCATTTGGGTGCATGTAGATTGAACGGTAAGGTGACCAACACTCTCAACTTGCAACACATAACAAGCTGATCTGGAAAAGTGCTTAGTAACATCGATTTCATTCAATGAAGACAAACTCTGGGACTAATGTTTCGTTCTGATTGTAAAGAAAGATATGGAGCAAATTTGTACGTTTCTGCATATGATGGTCAAAAACCGAAATAGCCTTCGGTGTCGGATACTTTAATTTTAAGTTTACAGTTGACTACATTCACATCCAAGCGAGACAAGTGGTCCTTAACTAAGTAAACCAAAAATGTGTTTTAAATAAAAAATGTTTCCATCCAAAAATTAGGGGATTTCAACATAATGGTTTATTGCGGCCTTCAGTTTCTCTTTGAAAGAATACTTACCTTTCACGTGCTATCCATGAAGAATTGGTTTTTTACGATCCTATAAATGTTTTGTCAATCAGAAGAATTGATGGTCTGAAATATTGCAAGATGTTTCAGAAAAACGCTCCAGTTTGGGTTTTTTGGCTTTAATTGTTCACTCCATCAAAATCAATTTATGGAACACACTGGACACTGCTTCAAAAAGCATGGCTAACTCATTGCCAGTAAGCTGTAAAATTGTAGGGGAAAAACACCCATATATCCACATCCAGATGTTTGTTCATATTGCAAAAGAACAGTCAACCTCAAGTACCTAGGGGGAATCACCCACACTTTTGAGTATCAAAGAAGCCGGTGCAAATGACTTTTTCTCCGTCAATCAAAGACGTAAAAACGGACTAAAACATAAAATGCGGCCTGCAAACACCACTCAGAATAAACTCCTAAAAATTTCGTATCTAAAATATCGTCCTATCGCTTCATTACTATCTTCACTTATAACTGCGAGCATTTCACCCTTGTCTGTAGCCTTCAGTGTACAACAAAATAGCCGCCTGAATAACTCGGTTTGGTTTTGTATAGCATTAGTCGAAACGTATTCTCTACTCTCTTTTTTAATCCGCTTGACACTACTACAACCGTCAAGTTGTGAGTAATCAGACAATCAACTTCTTTTGCCGTAAGCCCCTTAAAGATCATAGAACCATATTATTTTAGGCAGTGTGCAAAAATAATGTCCACATTATACAAAAACTAACTGATTTGGCAGAACAAATTCGTGCAGGCACTTTATCTTTCTTGAACGTTCTGTCACCGGTTGACCATCAGTTTGCCAAAACCTGCACCACCCTTGTCATTCAAGCTGGTTAAGAAGTTGACGCAGTTGAAACACTTCTAATAATTTTTCATATTGCTTTCACACATTAGAATAAGCCGCCCTTTGCTGACTGGTTTTGAGAAACCGGCCCCTCATAAGTGATGTTTGTTTGAAATGATACGTTGATACATTACTAGATGGTTGACTGACTATGCAGTAATTTCCGAGATATGAAAAGGAATTTACCGGGGGTCATGCAATCCATCAATATTTGTTCTGTTGGCTTGTGGATGTTTGATCAAGTGACATCCTTAATATTGAAAGTGACATAAGCGGAATGGAAAATAAGTTAAACATAAACAATTAACTGTGCAAAAATGTAAGAAGGTCTAAACAGTTCGGTTGTTTTTACCGGGATTTTTTGAACAAATCATCTGACAATTAACTCAGGCTTAACAAGGACTCACGAAGTAACCTAAATTTGTCTAGTAATATCGAGGCGGTAACGAGTTGTTCACGTTGTGAAAATGCTTCTTTACTTTGGCACTAAGACAGACAGCTAACAGTCCAAACGTTGGAACCAAGCAGAGTTGAAGTGCTTGTGGATGTGCCAAAAGGGTATTGCTACCATTTGTAACAAACTGTTATATACCCCGGACATGTCGACGGATGCTATATTTGCTGAACTAGGCTGCAAAAAGTATAAAGGCACCTTAATGCGCGGGGGTGAAGATGGCTGATTCAAGGTTAAAGAAAGCAGGCTGAAAAGTGACTGCCTAAACAATACCCACGAATTATCAAGAAATGTAGAAGGGAAAACAGAATCCTAGTGTTACCTACGTTGAAAAGTGCATTATGGGTGGAAAAGGATTTGAGAAAGTAACCTAGTGGCAAGCGTCAGAACTATGTACTATGCACAATTGCAATCTTTGCTTACACAAAACTGAATCTATAACAATCACTGCACGATTAATCAATGTGCGATAACCTTCTTTCTTCTTCAAAGAAATGTAAGGTTTATTTTCCTTAATGAATCCCATGGACGTTGCGGTTATTTGTGTTGATAAACAATTGAATGAACTTAGAAGAACCTTCCGAAGTTACAGAATTATTGTTCAGATTTACTTCAGAATGTGAGAAGCGGTGGAGATAGACCGTAACACACGATGGAGTCAGTGTCTACGACAGAGTGTGCACTGAATCTCATAGTTTGGTCGATCGTTAACCACAAAATTTATGACCTGTTGACAACGCTAACTTTAATGTCTATTTTCTTCAAACATGGAATCACGTAAAGATCCAGAGAAGAAGCTTCATTAGTTCCACCATTCTAAGTGTGAAAATAATGAAATCGGTTTTTAACTCGTTGGCTTACTTTACTGAGGACTGAAATCATAAACTGTATAACCATTTCATATAAACGCCGGGCTCGTCTTCGGGAACAAAAAAATAAAAAAATTGCCAGGTTTCAGAGAGATTTTCGTTGATCTTACTGTACAGAATATGCACGTGGAGCACATTCAATTTTGTTGTCTAACCGCTTATGCTAGACGTTCGTCAGATTCGTTTTTCTTTAAAAAAAAACCTAAGTTTTTCTGAGCTTAATCAGTGCCAGTGCAACTTTGAGGACGATGCAAACAGCGAAATATAAATTCCTGCCAAATTTTGTCATATTATCCTACCTTGTGGTGAATGATTAAATTGTCTATAGTTCTTGATAATCAATAAGAACAAAATAAGTCAAACCACAAACTGTAGAGCAACGTTCAAATATCGCGATCCAAACAAACTAAAAGCACGGAAGTTTGATTGTTAACGAGCAAACCACGACTAGGAAGTAAGTCGCTTTCGTATCAGCCTACAGCGAACACAAGGAAGATTTAGGGACACAGTAAAAATAAACCGGCACTTCACCCAAGTGAACAAAAACAGTCTTGTGAAATATCCGATGACCAGGTGCCCATTCCAACCAAAATCCACAGATGGAATAAGACATTGAGGCTTTAACTCGTTTTCTAAAGCCTACACGACAGGGAAGTGAACACCACAGAAGACGATTGGATATTTGGCCTGATCAGTTTGATAATTCATTTATATTCGACTTCTTCATGCTACGTTTTATCCTGCATCATCAGATCTGCTCAATGTCATCTGAAGTTACAATTTCTGTTTGCTTCTGATTCATTTTATTCAAACTGCCAGTGGAAACATATTTCTATTCACGGCAAACGTAATTCTTATGCACAATACACACATTGTCCGTCAAATCTATTCACGAAGAACCAATTTCAAAACGTCTTCAGTTCAACCTACTGGCTAGATGAAAGCCATCAACATAATTGTACACTGAAACAGATCACCACAACGTTGAGAATTAGAAACAAGTCTCCGTCCTTCGTGGTTGCTTCTGGGTTGTTGGTAACTGGTTCATGCTATTTCTGTGTATGCTATTCACACAGCAGCGAAGCATGTAATGCTTGATGTAGTGCCATCAGTTTAACTTTTTGTAGTGTGAAGAAACGCGTAGCAAACAAAGTCGTTTTAAGTTCTGTTTGTAATTGTCCATAAACTCAACTCGGCTCACTGTTTGTGTGCGCTTTTGGAAACAGCCAGCGTTAAAGCATGAATGTTCAGTAGAACCAACAATAGCCCACACCTTAACCTTGCTAGTCTTTCTCAAGCCGTACCCACGAAATTAGTGACAAGTGTCTAAAGGCTTAGGTTCATGATCCGAATGTTTTCAGTTAAAAAAATTGAGGTTGACAAAGGTGTGATAAACCGCACACCTATTGGACCAGACTGAAAATTACCCCAACAGACCCAGAGCTGATTGTGTTCCGGAATGACTTGAAATGAAGAGATAACAGACTGCCGTTTATGCAGACAACGCCAACAATTTTCTGTCCCTTATTTATTGATCACAGTGTTCAAATGAGTGAAAGCAAAGATGGACTCAGTTTCATTATTTTTCTACTGTTTCAATCAATCTGACATACACTCTTGTTCTGGAGTTACCATGCCATTCTTCTGAAGTTAAATAGAGTGGGTAATGATAGATTCGCATTGCTGGATCCTACTGCAGAAGCCCTTTGTCGATTTTATTAAAGTTAGCCTTTTTAAATGTAAGATAACTGGTGATTAATTTCTTGTACAACGGCCAAGTACCACAATTATTCTTTTATGAAAGACACAAAGTTCTCCAAAATAAAAAAGCAACTGGTTGTTTTATTGGGCAATCTTCCAACAATGGGCCATGGGAGAGAAATGTATGCTTCAAATTTGTTTGGAGAAGTATTCCGTGAACAAACAAAAAAACTGTATTCAACTTGAGAAGCTTTTATTGCCCAATGGAATGCAGATGAGAGTGGTTTAGATATTCTCGTTTTATACATAAGTCTTAGATAGCTTTCTGCCTCTATTGACGAGCTAATCAGATTTATGTGAACAGAACAAAGTTCTGCCCAATCAGAAGCCGGTTTCCACAAGCTCATCTGGCGTTGTTTGAACTGATCAAAATATAGCGGATTAGAAATTTTTCTTGGGTTTGAACAAACAGATTCATGTACATGTCAAATTTTGCATATTACCAACGTTAAAATTACACCAAGCTGATCAGCTACAATAAAGCAATCCGTATAACTGGATATGTGGATTTCCATAAAGATCAATCCTGTAGAAATGTGAATTTACATTTTACCACGAAACATAAGAGGATGAAATGTGCTCCGGAATTATACAGCTGGATAAAAACATAGATAATGATTAGCGCGTTCATAACAAACAGTCATTTCAGTTGTTCGTCTTGCCCCTCGCAGCCGCCTGCAAGGAAAACCGTGTATCATGAATGCATACAGTGGAGCATTATTCACGGTTTAGTTAGTCAGCCGTTAACTGACATCCGGCTATGTCCTTGCAGTAATTATTGCAACTGTCCTCAGTTCCCCATGAGTTTCATTGTGATGCCATATAAGGTTAAGTAATGGCTCACAAAAAAGTATCTCGGAGTTTCGTTTTGATTTCAAAAGTTCAAATCATACAGAGTTGATAACTTAATTGACAGGATTTGTTGTTTGTTCAATTAGCTACACCCCCACAATGCAATGGGTTGTAATGTTTTCCATGTTTGCTTGGTTTGTTTATCAGTTTAATGTGGTTATTGTCTACACAACACTTTTGCGACCAGTTCACATAGTAACAGAAGAACAATGCGTTCCCTGAGGAAACTCTTTTGGACAAATTGAGTTACTTACTTTAGACAAACCGCGTGCTTTATTCATGTGCAGCGAGTTGTAGATGATGAAATCTAAACAGGATCAAAATGGCGAGACCAGCAGCAAGGTACACGTAAGGAAGGTAGAGAATGAGAGCGCATGTTCCACTGCGCAAGAGAAAACCTTGCTACATTAAGGAGCAGTCTCAGATTGAGGAGATTATAGCTCCACTGCAAAAGAGTCTGACAGTCACCTGGTACATGCAAAATCTGTTTACAGCATAGAGAGACACTGTTGTCCTAAACGATTTTGTTACGTGCCGATGTCGTTTTCGGTGAGTATGTAAGTATCTGTTGACTAGGTAAGGTAAAAGTGTTTGGCCTTGATTAAACAGGTGATCAATAAAACGTGACATTTACCGATTATATACGAAAGTTTTATGAATCACCCGCATTCTAGTAGTAACAATCTTCAACAGAGAAACTGTTCATATTTCGAAGTGGAGGTTGCTGCCCAGAAAGCAATGATACAAATTATTTAAGTAGATCAAACAGTGATATTTTTTACCAATTCACTACAGTTGCAGCAATCATTTGGAAAAAGTTGTTTGGTTGGCTGTAGCTTGAGTTGAACCGTACATTGACTAGCAAGTAATTATACAAGACTGTACTGCAAATCCACCATTCTGTCACCCTTATCGGCACTGACACATATGTATTGGCGAGCGATTAACAGTTCCTGGAGGATCATTGCCGTGAGCTTTAAGTGTGCTGGTGTAACAAATCTTGGGGTGATTGAAAAACCAATGCTAACGATTTAGGAATGACAGCTCTATGCAGTGTTACATATGCAGAGAGTATAGCCAATCAAATAAACGCTTAAGCTATTAAACAAAAAATCACTGTCCTCTAAGCAGTGTTAGACAAACTCATAAGCCAAATAAATCTACCTGTGCGTGTGAGAATGGTGGAGCAATAAACAATTCTCAGTCAATGTACATTAGGACACAACACATATCTTGACATATATGAACATATACTCACGACAGCAAAATATATCACGTGTTCAAACCTAATTGCTTGTTGTTTTTAGCTAAAGTGCTAACTTCAACATCTGTCGATAAAAAGAAAGGTAGCTGAATAAATATAAACTAAGTGAACAGCCGTATGAAGATGCAAAACTTAACAACTGTTCTAGCCCCCACAAGCTTGGCACTAAACTTCAAGTACTGCTTGAAGAGTTTAACAGTCGTGAGGTCCTTGTTCTGTTTGAAATAATTGAAAATCAGCGTAGAAATAATGCAAAACAAATCAGGTTTCAGTGAACAAAAGTATTTTGATAAATTCTCATCTTAGGCTGGCACAACTATATATCGAGTCAAGTAACAGTACGGGAAGTTATCGATCAACAATAGTACGAAGGTGAGGAGATTGTGTGCAACAAACTCGACTTCGTTGTGGTTATGTTCACCAGTGAGGTAGGTCTTGGAAAGCCTGTGTTAATTTGGATGATTTAGGTGGAGGGGAACATGTTTGGCCATGGCAATCCCAGCATGTGAACGAACTGCTTTTGAGCACACGAATACGGTTGCGACCGCCTAGGCTATAGACAGGATGCGCCACTTGATATTATGTGATGCGGTGGTCGGGGCAAACTAGACCACGTGAAACACTCTGTCCGTGTATGTATGCCAGACACAGCCAACCAGATGGGCCAGAATAGATGAGTTAATATTCTTTGTCATTCCGCATGGAAGCCACGCCGGATACTGTTCACGAATTCCTTCTGGCAAACGTCTAGTAGTGCAACTAATATATGCTGAACCTCAGGAATAGTCAAATAAATACAGCAAAAATGAGACAGCACTGTGAGGCACATTATCTTTCGGATTAAGTGACACCGTCCGTTTTTGAGTGGAAAGTTACGACGGGACTTGCAGCATAGTAGGTGCTGTCGTATTTGTCTTACCCAGTCGCCTTACCTTCGTAATATTTTTGGTCAGTAGCTTCCATACTGTTATCTGAGTTGATACACAAGTGTACCAAATTAAGGCGAAAATTTATCAAAAACACTTCCATTCGCTGAAACCAAAATATTTATGAGATGTGAAAGCTATCATTGAAATTAATGCTCACCACAACCGGAAGCATTACTGTATATAGAACAGGGAGTGTAGAACGAAACTGTACTGTCAACGAACGTTACTTTGTCAACAACTTCGGTTGTGTGGTATACGACAAACGATGTGAAATTTGTTTGTCTGTTAGCGTAATGGCAATCCAGATTTAATGACCCGTCGATGAAACGGTACAGTATCTTAGCTGAAAATAAATTATTTATTCACTTCTGGACAATAATTTCATGCGATAAGTTTTGGGCATATTGGAAGGAAATGCTCTCTGTGTTGTTTATTAGCAAAATAATTTACAACAGTATATCAGCATTGTTGATTTAGCATGAAATTGAACTGCCAAACAAAGCAACACGTTTCCAGAATTCCGATTGTTCTCTTTATACTGCACTAACAAGGATATCTAAAACACCTTGTAAAATGCTAGCATGCAACTTAACTTTCATTGGTTGCTGTTTGAAACAACGTGCATTTATTGATCGGTACGTATGATCAATGCAACCGACACCAAGACTCAACTTTTATGTATTTATTGATGGTCGTTTTATCGCTTTTTGGAATAATCAGATCAGTACAATCTGAACGCAAGCCAACTCAACGATATTCACGACACAATCTCTTATCCACACTAGTGACCAATGCAGGCTGTAATTGTGCTTGAGGAGAGAAAGAATCTTGCTAAATAAATTTTGACTCAGGACATTCTTTGTCCATCAGTTGGTTTACATACCAAGTGGTTAGCGTGCAGTAGTTGAAAAAAGCTGCATGAATCATCAAGTGATTCCTTCGCAGAAATTGTTTATATTATGAGAGTTGCTAGCAGGCTTTCTAACTAAGCCCGAACAAATGGTTTCGAATTTGGTTTTGAATGGTTTCCTTAAGTCGCCACCACCATGTGGTCATTGTAATAAGCCGAAGGTTTATTATAATTCCTGGTTGATCTGCCCATAAAGCCGTGAGCCGATCCTAAGATCCGTCTAGCTACATATGTGCATAATATGTATAGTCGTAATAAAACCTCGGCACAAGGTTTTAGCTCCATGGTGAACACCGAATTCATTCAAAGAATGAGTAAATTAAAACAACGCCCTCGACAAACCACTCACAATCTTATGCACATCCCTCAAAATGCTTTGGCACTGCAGTGTGACAGTAAAAATTTACTTTCGTTTTTAGATAGCAAACTGGATTTTGAAGAGGTTTATCGGTTACATAAAGCTAACTGTGCACCACAAAACAAAATCGTAGGGCCATCCGGTTGTTACTAGTTGATTTTTCCAAAATCAAGTCTAAAACGTTACTTTGTATGTACGAACTTGAAATTGGAAAAAGAATCAAAATCTGTTCTTTAGAAGCGAACTGTAGTCAAGTGTTCGAGGGGATGCTAATAAAGACTGTCAACCCACGACATTAGAAAACCACGCAGGAACCAAGTATGTTGTCGATGAAGCATACCTCACTGCTTGGCTCAGTTGCAGACGTTCACCAAAACTGCCAGTAACCTGGGCGTAAACCTATTTCATTTACCACAGTTGTCGTGAATAGCACTTCATATATCACCTAACTCGTGCACGTTAAGCTTTCAAAAAGTAAAGGCATTTTCCGGAATGGGTGTATTTCAGGTTTTCACAAAAATTCATGTCTTCGAAAGTCTCTGTGAACCCTAACATATTCTTACGCGCCACTGAAAATAGAAGGATCACAGTTCAGATGAAACGAAGAAAACGCACACAAAACCTAGTTCAATTTCAATGTGACAAGAGTGATGTGATGGTAAGCCCGACTGTGAACTCCCTGAGATTGCTGAATGTGCTCTGCCGAGGCTAAACAGTGCCCAAAGATTTAAGTGTAAAAATAACAATATTGTGAACCAAGCTACAATCACCTTACCCTTCAGATGCAGCTCATTTGCCTAGTTATGCACCTCATCCGGTGGGTCGGTTTATCTGAAAAAGGGATCAAACGATCTGTGTTTTCTGCGCAGAAGTTTTACACTGTTCAAAATTGTGCCTCCAACTTCTGTGCGAAAATTAGGATTAGTGTGAACAACGGATCGTAGACGGATTTCTGTACGATGTTTTGCTCGAGCATATCTCGTTACATCCTATCACGTTCATACTGGTGTCTGTGGATTTACATAGCACAGTTCAATGGACGTTATGATGCCAAACAACAAAATCAACATCCACACAAACACCAACACACACAATGCGCATCGGCCATTTGGTACTGTTGAACAAGTCTTTCTGTACCCAGCGAGCTGGCCTCTATTTGTCAATTGCCACCGTTCCCACAAATCGTGTGAGTGTCAGGTCACTTATATAGGCTAAGCAACGCTACAGTTACGCAATCAGTTCAACGAACACATTGCGGCTTGGGCCTAGAAACCTCCCATGAATATCATAATGACTCAAACAGGTCCGAGAGTGTCAAATCGAAACTAACCATCGTCATCGACTACTCCATGTTTGCCGACATACCACCCTCCGCTGAACCTACAGAAATTCATTCAGGTACGACAAGCAACAAAGAATTGAAGACCTCTCCGATCGGCGTGGGGGGGGCACCAACTAACAGATGGACATGTGTGCATGCCTATGTGACGTCTGGATTGATGATGTGCTTAGTGTGCAACGTTAGGATTTTTTATGTAAGTCCGCCGACTACATCATGTATATGATGGGGTGCAACAGAAGTGTTCGAGCGTTACTGTGTAAGAAGCCATTTGTTACAGTCTTCCAGCATGTTACAGGGAAAGTTTCCCTTAATTTTGACTTTGTGTACCTTGCAGCGTCCAAATTTCACTGTTACTCAAAGCAAATTTTCTTAACACAGACAACTAGATGAACCGCAAACGTTTAGAAATATTGTAACCTGAGCCCATGCAATGGAAAAGTGGCTAATGCAATCTAAAATTCTTGAGTGACATAGATCTGTAGCACAGGCACTGGAACTTCCGATCGAAACATCCGTTTCGTTGTACATTGGAAAATCATTTTCCGTGCCACAATAGTGCCGGCAACATGTCCTGGGCCTTCGTTTCGCCGATTCGTGAAGTGTAATCTAACGATTTTCGCATAGATGCAAAAGATCGACTGTTCACACGGAAGAGGTCAATGCTACTAGCGATGTGTGAGGTCAAGCGTTACGAGAGGGCTGTTAATCATATGCATGTAACAAAACGATATTTGATTTTCGGAGAATAACGCTGGTTTGTTGCATTTCATTTTGAAGAGCCGTCAGCAAATCGTTTTGACGGGTTCGTCCAGGCGACGGAGACTGTAAGAAAAAGCACGAAACCTGGCGTAAAATAGCTTTGTTGCGATATTAGTCTTTTCGGACACATTTCTATGACGCTACCGAACAAAGTACTATGAAAAACATTAATCGATGAATGTCTGTAATCGCAGTAGAACAGCCCGTAACTTTACTCCGTTGCCAAAATATCTTGGTAAAATAGATTTTCCCATCGTTGAGTTTGCAACTGTTCCTCCTGCTGCAGGCGTCATATGTTTCAGGGCGGAATATCTTTCATCACTTAGGAAAGTAGCTACACTGTGTGGTTAAAATGACAAGATTTAACAGTCATAGGTAGAGGAATAAAACTTTATCTGCAAAAAGGTTACAGAAGTTGCAAATGTCCCAAATCATTATACAGATCACACATGCAGGCTCGTTTATGGGTAATTTATATAAATAACTTCGAAATACATCTATACTGACACCGTCAGAATATACGGTATAAAATAGGGAGCAGAGCTGCAGTGCCCAGCACGTATCAAAAAATATATTTCCGAGCAATAATTTATAGTCGCCCATAACGGAAAAAGACGGCAATGTACCTACGCGTACCACTCGCCTGCAATGTCAATTATTTCGTTAAGTAACCTAGTTAAATTTGTGTAAGCTCTGTTAACAATTAGCAAATCTGACATTTACTCCAGATAGACTTCAATTAAAGTCAATTTTCAGGGTGATCACTCATATTTGAGCGCAGTGTTTGCATTCAGATAGGCTTTCCATCCAGCCTCTTTCGAAAAGGAACACTAGACTCGAGTTTCGCTGTCAGTAGAGCTCTCAACTAGTGCGTATCCTTGCCAAGGGCGCCATCTGAAACCCGGCCACGATTTCATGGGGCAACCGTTTTCATCACTGCGAAATTGACCTCACATTAGACACAACTGAATCAACACATGTGAACGCTCAACCACTTTCGCTTGTGAACAATGATCAGGTTTTCAAGTTCACCATCACACATTTGATCACAGCCTTCGCAGTCAGATAGACTTTCCAGCCAGTCGCTTTCGAAAAGAACCACTAGACTAGAGTTTCAGGTTGCCCGATCTTTTCAAGAGGAGAAACAGTAGCTGCCCTGGTGACTCCAATCGATAACCCCGCGATCAGGACTTCAGAGATGGGTCGAAATCTGTAATCTCACTAAACCTGCTAGGCGATTACTGATGACGACTACTCATCAGTGATCTAAAACCAATTTATTCTGCATGCTACCGTGTGGAGTTTCCGAGACCTTCTTCATCAAGTTTATGTGAGGCAAGATAATCAAGCAGTCAGTCTTTGCACAGAACTATTTTTTGATGGAATATCTGTATTCATCACCGTTGATGGACATTTGAACTAACAATCTTTGTTTCTAACTCTGTCATCAAAACAACCCCCAGTACTGTGCGCTCTTAAATAACTAGGATGATAAAGCTAATCATGTTAGCCTTTCATCTTTTGTTGATGTACAAGAACAAGATCTGCTCAGCGCCGACGGCAAAGCAGGTGCGCAGCTATTATTTAGTAGTTGCTTTTCGGTGAATTCACAAAAATACGAATCTAGCTATGGAATACAATGTTGGCAGTGTGTAGCGTCAAATGTTTTAGATGAAATAGTTGAATTCAGTCGAAGACAGGTAGCACATTCTGAGGGCGTGATATTAATATCTCTCTGCACAGTCGAGTCATGCGACCTGTTCATAATGACTACTTTGCATGTCTGCCGGATTGTTCGTCCGGCACGCTATTTAAATAGTGGGCGTTTTAATAACAAACAAGGTGATACGAGTTAATATCTGTGGTCTAGTAACGCTACCTCAGTCTTTGCTGGAACGTTTGCAATCCAAATATTAAACTCAGTGAGTAATCGAGATCGTAAATCCCAATTACACTGTGTTGCGAACATGGTCTTCTTCTCACTCTGGTAATGGATTGTGATGAGGCGCGATTCCTGCAAAGACTGGTGATCGAGAGTATCAGATTTATCTGGCATGAAAGGCGACAGAAGAAAAAAGCTCCACAAAGAGATATCATGCTAACCATGGAAACTGTCATTCATTTCTAACACTGGGGAACTATGAAATGTTACGGAATTTACTAGTTTTACATAGTTTTAGTTCGAAGTTCAGCGACATCAAATAAATTGCATAAAACAAAGTTGGTCTAGGTGCTTTCTGTACGCACACTCATTTCTATTCTGGACGGCTTGAGAAAACGATTAAATTCTGATACAGTCTACTAAATGCTTGAAATAGAATACGTGGCAGCTCACACTGCCATTTTGCTCCATAGTCGAAGAAACAGTTGATTAGTTGATACTTAAGTGCTTAGCTAATCGCCAATCAATTCATTATCTGAAAAAAGTTTTCAGTGGACTACAGAATATTTTTTTAAATGTGTGGTATTTTCAGCCGAAATAAACTCAGCGTAATAAGTGGGATTGAAAAACAACAACACAACGATACACTGCCAAGTCTATATTACAGCTGGGAAATGCACTTCATGTTCACACATTTTGTGTTTAAAAAGTTTAATTGGTATGAGGCGAACCAGATCCTTGACTTGATAGGCAATGAAATTTCAGTCAGCAAAATCTCACCGGTACATGTATTAATACGCGTATAAGTAAACGTATGTTCAGGGTTTATAAATGACAGTTGATGACGTCGCACATAGACAGCGGAAATTCAAAATAAGGAAGTTTGTCAGAAAGTACAACCAACTCAGACTGCTAGCGATTTTGTGCTGATCCGAAGCGATGACTGTTTGTTATGCCGCCACCCCATCACAACCGTAACCTGGAACTAACCATGTGGTATCTTGGTGACAGATTCTGCATTACTGTTGACAAGCCGTAGGTTATTTCGGAAAATAATTGATGCGCCTCCAGTTCCGCGCATTCCGATCAGGAGAAAAACTGTGGATGTCTATCTCACTTGAGCAATAGGCCCGTGCTCGCGCTCAAGCACTGTAACAACTTTTCCTGCTCGACAGTGCGAAGTTCAAACACAGAATTTCCATAGAAATGACTTTGCACAGAAGCAACCATACGTGCATAATTATGTGGATCTTACGCCGAGTTAGAGCAAGCGCCAGTCTGGGTAGCCACAGATAGACCAGTGAATTAAAATAAACAAACAAGCAGGATGACAAAACACAGAGGATGAATGACTTGGTGTTATCACAAATTCATTTGCGATGAACCATTTTGTCGAATGCCCAGACTGCATACCCATCCTGTTTGATTCGTTGTGGGTCCTCTTTTTGACCAGTCATCACTGCTACTTAATTGTATCGCTGTCTAACTGCACGGGCGTAGTACAGACTTTGAAACGTGCATATAAATAGGTTCATTTTGGAGAACATAGTGGATGAACCTACCATTCCTGCGGTTGTAACTTTACTCCCTTCTCACTTCATAACTCGTCTGAAATGACGTATTCGTTTGTTATTCCTCGTCAACATGTTGCCTTTTAATTTGTCACTTTAGATTTGGGCGCTAAGGGAACCATCTCCCTGAGGCAGTTTCGAGACAACAAAAGAAAGACCGCCAGGTGATTCCCCCGAAGAATGTTACCGGCTGTAATTTGAATGTATTGCCAAATAATGGGCTCAATAAGATTATCTCAAGAAAGACCACACCTGAAATGCACCAACTGGATGACGACATAAACCAACCCTTAATAAGCGAATACAGATTGACGTGATAATTGAACTGCTGAATTTCAAAATAACCCCCCCAAAAAACATCCAACTGATGTCACGGCTATATTGAGTGTATTGTTTTCTAGTTAACTGGCAACTGTCAACTATTTGCTCTACACAAGCCCCAACTGCTCCGAACCAAACCACTCAGTTAACGATTTGATTTTCAATTCTTTCAAAATGTTGTAAACAGATGTTGTTGCGTGAAATATCAATTTGACGATTACCACAAGTATAAAACGGTCTAAACTGAATAGCCAGATCAGGGTGGAACAAGATTCAAACCGTGAAAATTTTACATATTTTGAAGATCCTGGCGCAGGGTAACAGTTACCAGACGCTTCGGATGCACACAGTTCAGGCAACCCAGAAGTGCTATAGAATTCTGACACGTTCATTAGGGCGCTCTGACTGGAGCATCTGGATGTTACGATGACAATGTTAAGCATCGTCAAACAAGGTTTTTTGTTTCCGGATCGAAAGCAACATTTGTATTTACCGTCAATTTTTATAGAAGTATGGGTCTTACGCGCTGACCACTACGCCATTCGCCACACATCGGATACGATCGAACTGTAATACTTGAACTCTCATCCACCTCATTTTACGAGCAGTAATCAAGTCACTCAAGCGTTTCAACAGGAGATTCACTTACTGCCCTGATGGTGCCAAATAGTAACGTAGCGACAAAACTTCTGAGATATGCTGACAAGAAAGGCTTACCTTGGTGGAAGTTTTCGCCGAATAGGTTAACACAGGTCGGAAGTCACATTCAGCTTAATCTGTAAGGATTTTGCCCTAATCTATCATAAGGATATATTTTGCAATGCCTAGAGCAATGAAAATAGTTTACTGTTAAAAATTTCTACGGACGGCTAATAGCGGTCAACCAAAGGCGGACATCTCCTTGCTCAACTCGATGTGTAATGATGTGTACTTACTCCCACTGTGGTCGGTGTCACATAAAGTACGAGCTTTTTTTTATCTGTTTGCACAACTTTTATGACAAGGGCCTTTAGTATATCTGCAAAGTTAGCTAAATCAACAAACACTGGGTTACTCTTCATGGTCTGTTTGAAGAAAATCATGTCCAGATATGAAATAGACAAGAAGCTGGCTTCGCTATAGATTCTTCGGTTGTTTAAATCAAGAGGCTGAAAGGATACATCAGTTATCAGCTTATTTTCTTTGGTTTAAACAATATTAGGATTGTGAAAAACTTTTTAACGAAACTTTCTCTCGGTTTGCCTATAACAACGCTTTTAACTCGTGTCAGATAAAAGTACATTAAGTTTGTTACCCCGTTAATTCCAGAAGCAGCATTTACTCCGGTATCTTGTGAAACGTTGCCAATCAGGCGATATTTATGATGGTTGAACAGATGAGAAATACTGCAATTGTTTGCTCTCGGAGCACCCGAAAAACAACCGGTTTTCAAAGTACGTTTTTATGTGAGTTTTTTGTATACTTTCAGGGAGCTAAGCCGTGCAACTGGACTTTAGATTTACTCCCAGACACCAAAGCGTAAGAGATCTCACAAAGTGTTTCTTTCTTGAACTCGTGTGCAATGACAGTCTAGAAAAAGCGGGATATTCTGTATTGAGAAGTTGAATGTGGAAGTTGGAATACAGTTAACTATTTACGCTAAGGAAGTTTCTTTTGAGTACCGTAGTTCTTTCGCATTCATATCCTTCATAGAGGAATTATGGCATCACAAACTGGCAAATCCCTTACGTGTTGACGAAGACGAAATTGGTCGTAATGCACGCGGTCAAGTGCGTCGCAAATCTGCTGCCTGTTGAAACGGGCAAACTAACAGTGACTACAGATTCGAAGATTTGTTCACCTTGCCAGCCGATAGTCGTACAGTTAAGCCCACTCCTAATCTAATCGATCGTTTGGCTGATTCGTGTATGATGTGATACTAATTCCGGCACGTCTAATTTGAGTCCACTGTCACAGATATTTGTTGACAGTGTTTGTTGACCAGAACTTGATTTCTGATGAAAACAGTTGGGTTTGTCTTCCAAAGTTATTAATGCCAAAACCATGTTGGTGAAGATGCTGGCAGTTAGTTCGTAACAGCAAACAATCCAGCAATTCCTTGAAACAAGAATACATTTTTATCGTTCTTGAGTTCGAAGTGCATATTAAAGACAAGGGGGATGCAGTCAGCTACGTCTAACCAGAATCAGTTTAGTTGTAACCGGCTCGTTAAAGGAGATATTTCATTTACACTGATCTTGATAACAAGCGTTACTACATGCGAATGAACTCGTGAAGTTACTGTTATCAGTGTCAAAGCCCTCTATACAATAATAATTGGCGCCTGTATACAAGTTAATTTTCCTGAAAAAAACCTCCTTTGGAACTACACAAATATATACATCCAAAACATAAATATAAAATGGGCTGCTCTCCTTCTGACCGCTAGGTTAGCTATCTTGCCCTCAACATTACTGAAATCTCGCGACAAACGAGTGAATCGTTATACGAAATGTCCACGTAGGGCCACATTAGATTGAAAAATGTGAGAAATGTTATCCGCATCCATAACAATGTTTGAATAGCACACATCTGTTAAGCGATAAATAACACGATATTTTATTCAGTGTAGAGACAACGGTTGATTGTGTGCGTTGCTTAAACTATGACAGACACGTTATTTATATATATATATAGTTTGTGTTTTCTTGTTGCATGAATAAATTGAAAGGTTTAAGGTGAGATAATTCTGACCAGTAAATAATCCACCAGCGATTATGATAGCGATGCAACTGTGAACCTTTGTCCGGTCTAGATTTACGATTTGCAATCTGCGTGAGCTAATCAGACATAATTGTGATATGTCGGACAGAGACCCAAGTGCTTAATAATTTCTACTGTTATGAAAAGTAATGAGGCTATCACACACAACCTCTTTCGATAACAATTCATAAGGCCTGAATCGTACAGAGCCTCGTGTCAACTAAATGTGCTAGATTAATTCCATTTTTGAAATTGAACACAGGAGATAAAATTATTTAAATACAATACACAGGACAATCAGACTTCAGTATAGAAACAGGTGTACGTGAGGAGTCATGTTCAGACGAGCGTAACACGCGCAGGACATATGTACAAGTGATATGTTCTACCCAATCCTTTTGATGTTGACTGCATGCACCTGTCCAAAATCTCTCTGATATAAAAACAAGAAGGAATTCCTTCATTTTGCATTGAACTAGTAACAAGCAGGCATGAAGTTTCGTGAAAAACATAACGAGATACCTAATCATCACGAATTTGCAAGCTGTGACTCATATGGATGACTTTTATTATAGCAAGGATTTTAAGGTCGGTGAAGCATTAATGCAACTTGGGGTCTGCGCTGTGTAAGCAACCTGTACCCCCTCATCACATATTTCCAGGAATTACTAACACTTGCACACTCTCTCATAGGCTCTGTCGTTCTCTTGTAGTTTTTTCGTTACTTACCTTGTACGATCGCAACCGAGCATATGATTATTTTGCCCGACCATACGTAGTTAAACCCAAAACTGTTTCTGGGGCGCTCACTAAACAATTACAAGCCTGACATTGTGAAGACTATCACTTTAAACTTGGAGCCGCACAATATATCTTTTCATGGCACGGCAACCCTTTCTGATGATGCCCCAACACCCATACATCTATAGCAGCCAAAATATCACCATTTGTGTACTTGAAGCAACTTTCTAATTTTCCACGGTCTGAATTACACAACACAATGCTGAGTTATGCTTGAGCAAGCAGTTCATACGATACTTCTAAATAGGCTTTACCTAAACTAGCAAGGACTATCAATCATTCCTCTAATAATTCAGCATATCATATAAAGAAAACAGTGCTATTCGGAAAATTAGCATTGAGCGACAGTTGAAACCGTTGACGTGAAATATCTTCAAGCAAAATTCAAGAAGGAGTGTTTAGAAAGAGATCTGCCCTGAACGGATCACCTTTGTAAATTTGCGTGAAACTATAAAATATTGTCGTTATGGTCTATTTCTCTCGAGCAATCCAAATACCTATGCTGAGAAAAACGATGACGGACAAAATTTGACGTGTTAAACCAACAAGGCTGTTCAGTAGGGTGCTTAGAGATTTTTGTTACATTGTTATGTACCTACCTCTGAGCTACAGGTATGGATGTTTCTGTCAACATGACGCCTGTGTGATCAAAATTTGAGGTAGGTGAATGCTCGTTCTTAATCCAACGATCTGAGGTAAAACTGAAATGAAGCTGTACGTAAATTCCGGTTGGTTTTGAAATATTTACATTCAGCTGTGGGATTTAGATTGTTGAAAACTGGCCTCTACTCTCATTTGATTGCACTGTTCCTTATGTGTACTTTTTGGTGAATCGGTTTGTAAAGGTAGCTACAGACAAGAGTTTCGTTTTTTTTAGAGTTCATCGGCTGCGCTCGATTTTTCATATTGCGATCGAAGCCCGACCACCGATATTCTGGGATAAGCGTAATAATCACGATACCAGAACCCTTGCTTGAGCTATGACAGTGTGCTCACAGCCGAAGGTTCAAATATGAGCATATATACAGGGTGTTAAGTTTATTAGATTATTTCGGAAGTGGAACGAAAATGTTGACTTAAATCTAGGTGATATGCGCGTGATCACAGTCCATTAATTTGGTGTAAACGACCGAATTCGTCGAAGTCATCGAGTGATATGATTAAAACTCTAATATAAAATGTGTAATGAGTTAACGCCACGGAACTTTTGGTTGGTATAATTGCTCCAAAACCACAAACGTCGGGGTTCGCATTCAGGTTCGAGCGTGAATACACATCAATAGTGAGCGTTATTAGGGATAAAATCTATCATAAACTTTCTTGTGAAGTTGGTCAGCAAAGGGCTTGGTTCACTGTCAAGGCTGCGATCAAATGCGGTTTGCGTTCGACTGGTAATTTTGAGATGGTCATTTGAATAGCCCGTAAACTCAAGTATTTTCAGTTGATTTCACCAAGCACAAATGGAACAAGAGGAGCAACTTGTGGGTGGTGAACGGTTTAAAATATTACGACCTATGTTACCTGTTTTAATTGTTGCATACTCTTGGACATCATTCGCAAGTCATTGAACTGTCTTAATCCTAGTTTTATTTGGATCAGCTTCTTTCCAAAAAGCTCTTGTTGGAGTCCGCCAGTAGTGCATGCCCTTGCCACGGCCGGGCACACAAACTCGGCCACGCTTTATTGAGGCAATCCTGTTGACAACTGTGTCAATGATCTCACATTAGATGTGACGAAATTACCGTATGCAAATGTTCAACAACATTCACTTGCTTTCGGAGATTTCCCGATCACCTTAAGAGAAGATACAATGACTAATCTGTGAACATCAGGTGATGAACCCATCCAAAGGACTGAGCTCATAGGAAGCACTAACTCGCTGGTCGTTAATTTGGTCACAACCAAGTATTGTATGAGTCTGATTTCTACAGGAATTGGGCGCCACGCACATATTTTCACAAATCCTGCATTCTTACAGACCTTTCTCCTACCTTTTCCAAAGATATGCACCACACTTGAATTGCCCTCTTCTTAAGGCTCGTCGGCAGTGTGTAAACTGTGGTCAGAGTCGTAGTCCCGGTCAAGTTAATGGTATGCGCTACTGAGGAGTTCTACGATAGGAGCAACGCTAGTCAACCGTTTCTTTTCGAAAGGGGAAAAATAAAAAGTTTATAGGGTTGTAACGACCGCGGGCAAACGAAATATTGCTGGACACGTTTGGTAGGTCTTGCGAATTGGACTCGCAATAACGTCCTAGTTGTGGGGTAACAGATTAAAATTAACGAGACAGTTACAGCTTCTCCTTCTGCAACGTCAAGGCAATATGGGCATTACTCAAAAGCACTCAGATATAAGGATTCTCTCGTGCACCACCTGAAGTTAATATTATAGTGGCCTACATAGTTGCCTCATGAAAATGTGGGCGGTGTCCTGATCACAGCCGTGGCAGTAACATTCACTGCTGAAGATCTTTAAGAGGGATTAAACCCGAGTCTGATGATTATTTTATAAAAGGGCTGAGCAAAAAATCTAAGGGAATGTAACAAATGCCATAACCTTTGAGTTGTGTGTAATTTGTGTTGAATATATTTTGTCGGGTATTCTTGAATAACCGCTTCGTCATATTTCCGTTAATTAAAGTTCATTCGATCTAACTTCTTAGGAAGTGCATTTAAAGAAGGCTGTCGAGGGGCGGTGGATTGTCAAGTGGAGTAAATGGTCAACATTTCATTCTGAATCAAATATCAAAATGATTCTGAGGATATTTGACTGCATCCTGAATCTTGTCTGGGGAACGCCGTAATGAAAATGTGCTGAAGTGTCAGACAATCAGAGTGCAACCAAATAGCACGAAATTGATTAGATTAAAAACACAGCTGTCGAATAATGTTTTTCAAGATGTCTGGCATTATCGAAACATCCCTGTCCGCCAGTCAACATAGCAGCGTAAAAACTCGCGAAGTGTATGGGTAATAACCATCTGCGAGCAGAGACCACTTGATGTAAAGTGTCTATCGGCGTGCCTAGCCAATTGATCGCCTAAAAAATGGTACTAGCCCCACAACCAACTTCGCGTGATAAGGTTGAATCAATTAGGTGGTTTCACGGGCCACCTAGGGCTGTGAAGGAGCTACAGTGATGGTTATCACAAACGTTTTGATAGCACTTCAGTGAGCGTGATGAAGGCATTCAAGCGAGCGGTATGATATAAAAACAAACTCTGTTGACAGAACACCAACTGTGAGATCTTCGATAGGACAACTGCATATAACATAACAAGAACAGTCAGATGCCTCACTGACGAGGATCTGAAGTCCAGACTTGATGCTTTGTTCTATTTTCTGTGCCAACAGCTTTTCCAGAGTTCACACGCAAACCTCAGCAATCAGCTCACTCATTAAAACAGTGATTAAATGTCACTGACTCATGGAGTTCACGAGGTCTTAGTGAGAATAACTTTTTACAATATATTATTCCACAAAATTCTGCGAGTCTTATGAAATGCCATAGAACTATACAGTTTGACAAGGCTACTTGAAACCGATGGTTTAGACTTACACAGTTGTAAGTTACGGTATATTCATTTATTTTAACAACGCCAAAAGTGGACTCAACTTTCAACGTGATTATATTCCAGTGCATTTCATTTACATAAGTCAAGTAACAGAGTTCAATCCTTCAGTTTACCACACGTCCTGAAAGTTAACACACACAGATACAGAAGCATTTCCCCACAACATTACTAACTTCATCATGCAGTTCAAAAAACCGCTCAGACAATAATGACCAGGCTCGAATGTTGATCAGATTGCCGAATCCACAGTCAATGTACTGCTCTCCAGTGAATACACGGAGCTGAATTTATAAACCAACTGTCTGAAAAAACAAGAAGATAAGAGAACGAATATTGTCTTCATGGAGGATTAGGCAAAAGTGCGTTTGCTTGTGCAGCCAAAGTTTTGCACTGCCCCTCAAGGAATTTTTCAACCCTACAAGCTAACTTCAATCTGAAGAATGCCATCAAAGGTACATACCAACAGAGAAGATGGTGAGTCACTTCTGTTATCAATCCTTCAGTTGATCATATGCAAGTTGGTGAGCCATGGAGGACGTCGGTCCAACAACGTAGATTTGGTGTCAGCAGTACTAACCAAGAAGACAGCAGTTAGAAACCAAATGAACAGGTCTTTTTTCAGCATTAGACACTAAACACTTTTAGGTCATTGGATATGTTAGGGCGGTTGTTTACATTGGTCTGATTTTGTGTGGATCGTGAAAGTGTTCAAACGCTAGATTGGTAAGTTACTAGAATTAAAAAGCTTCGACTTTGAACTAAGTAGGAATATTCACTCAATAGTCATTTATGGCGAATTTCAGCGTGAGACTGAGTAGTGTCTGCAACATATCGTGGTTTACCATTTATTCCGTCACAAAGTCCAAAAATACAGCTTAATTTGAAGTCTTTAAACTTGTCATTCTAGGTCCGGTTTGTGGTCTGTTAATAAAAATAAATAGGCTGTGCACTCCTATGGCATTTCCAGCGAGCTCCTTTTAAAAATAAGCAACTGCTTGGGTTTCTCTCACGTATAGAGCTTGTTAGTAGTGCACTCCCCACTGCTTACTAGTATCCCAACAGCAGCCAAATAAGTATAAGGCATTTCGGGGTTTCAGGTTGAAGAAAAGTCCGAATCGTGGGGTCATCAGTCAGTGTTAATAGAATAGTTACTCTGTCAACTCTCAAAGTGATTGGACAATCTAGACACTACTTAAAAGCGGATGCGGTTGTGTATGCATACGACAAGTGGTCGATGGAGCAAAGGTTACAAAGGATGACTTGAGAAAATGTCGCCGGAATTTTGGATGCATTTACTAGCTATGAGTTTGGGCAAGAATGGGGCCTAAGTATGATGGTACATCTCGAAAGGGGTTGCGGGGAAATCTTACGGAAATTTGGCAAGTGCAACCAGTTGTCAGTAATGCTCAACAGTTTTAACCAAAATCCTCCGGCTCATATAAATAATTCTGTGGTCTATTGAACGCAGCCCATTCTACTGGATGTCTGGACGCTTCCAGATAGTGACTCACTGCGCTTTTACGTCGACTAATACGTCGCTAATCGGCTGAACTCCCAGGGTATCAGCACACTGGTGGCAGACATCTTACGATAGTAGAAGGTGGTAGGTATCAAGCTTTCATGACTTGAAATAAAGCGCCGTTTATCACAAGATATTGGTATTGAAACTGCCAGAGAGACAGCGGAAGTCACCAGTGATAGTAAGGGTTCGTACTCAAGACCTTAGGCGACAACAATTCCGTTAGTGAACATTATGGTACAAACTGTTATTTGGCAAACGCAAGCTGTCACCCAACGTCAAAGGTTTACTATGAGCTGTAAATTATTGTCTTAAGTGTTATATGATCCTGCTTAATGTAAGTTTTATAGGATGTATAGCCATAGTCGATCGGCAAGAAGTAAAACCAATCAAGTCGTTTTAACCTCAGCAGACAAAAGTCACTCGACAAATCTTCCATGTCGAATGATTAAAAAAGCTCCTGTTCTGCAGAACCTTCCAGTGTTTGATTTCCCACTTCACAAACGGAGCAAGTGTATGACAGAATATTATGAGCAGACGGCTGAATGTGAGAAAAATTATCAGCAACTCCGCTGTTTATTTTCTTCATCCTCCCGCTAAACTGATCAATTGGTTAATAACGTAAACGGCATTTATCAGTACTGCTCAATCGCTGTCACAACGACTGACGTACCTAACGTGATCCAACTGTGAACACTCCAAACTCTTGTTGAGAAAAAAATTAAGACGAAAAGCGTGTTGCTGGAACTCTGTCCTTCTTCAGCGGCTTCCTTGATTATTGTTGTCATGTTACAGGTGCCTCTGTTATCTACGATGGAAAATGTCATTAAGCTACTGCACGCACGCAACCATTTTTAGGTCATTCCTGCTAAGTCTGTTTGTTTCAGCATCATCACCACTAGGTAGGCAAGCAATGCAACTAGTAGATATTTCACGGTTAGCCCAAAATTTTGATGAATACACTTCTTCAAAAAGAGCTGAAATTATGTCTCGCAGATATCCCAACGCGTGCTATTTGTGACATTAACGTGACACTCAAAGGACAAACATGTTCAGACAGATTTGAGAAGTGAGGTGTTTAAACTGACCCTTCACCTCTCGTAATTTTGAACACTGTGGTTGATAACATTTTGTCTGGAAAACTTCCATGGCTTTCGCATTCATAATTCAAACATACTTCTACGGTATTTAAGAGCTGATCTATATCAGACCATGCAACATCACCAGAATTGTATAGCAACCTCAAACGATTCAGAGATTCAAAATGAATCGGGGACCGGCCAGTATAATTTGACGGACTTTTGTGGGTTTGTTGCATTGCACTTGGTCTGAAGTTAAGGTGTAAATAGTGGGCCAGTTCGAAACAAGTAAACAATTCTCCTTTTGCATAACTACAGATAAATTCTAAGATCAAGATGTCGTATGTTTTTCACAGACAACAAATTAAAACAAAGAATTTTTTGAAGCTAAGTTAACGAAAGTTTTCACTTTGCTATATATTCAGTTGCTAAATCCGTTCTATAAAACTTAAAAAGGATTGAGTAATCTTTACATTAGATTAGGTGACTCCAGAAAACTGCACGCCCGAGTAAAACTATACAGGATTACATAGACGAAAATTGCTGCAGGAATGAAGCAGTATTTCAACAGGCATCAGGATCGAGTGAAACGTCGCAAGGGATTTTGCCCCAAAACTGCCTACGTGCTTTTAGATGCGATTCAACGATCAGTGTAACGCTACTCTTGGCACAACTTTTTACTAATCTGTTTAGACTGTCGAGATCCCTTTTTAAAGAAGAGTAGGGACGACGGGAAAGCAACAAAACAAAGAAGAAGGCTAATAGAAGACTAATAATCTTGAAGTGAGACGATTAAAAGTGGAAAGTGATTAAAAACGAACAGTTTCAAAAGCGAGCCCTTGGATTTTCACAGAAACCCCGTGCACAGAATGAAATCTATGTAATCGTTGACGAAAAATCACATTCAGCTGGCTGGCAACTATCTGAGACTGGGCATACCTCAAAGATGCTCCATGGTTTGCAGTTGATGAATGACATCACCAGATAAATCAAGGCCTCAACAGAGTTCAACACGTTTATATACAGTTAACAAACCTCTACCCACTCTTACATTGAGGTAAATATGCGGCAACAAAGTCCAGCTAGGAAAAGGTCGTCGTCACTTGTCTAAGATGAAAACTTCGAACATGTCGAACCAACACAATCACTCTTTTATCATTACCTTTCCTTTACGTCCCCAGGTAAATTGAACCATAGTCAACGAATAAGGTGTTGTGAGTGTTTCCGTGCCATCCAATTTGGCACTACTAAGAGAATTCCTCAGAAATCTGATTTAAAATGTATGCAGTTTATTCAGAACTTTGTGAAAACTTGCGCTATTTTAGTTTATTTGTTGTCTAGTGCAAAGTTTGAAAACGGGAAGAAAAAATTAATGAATTCCGTTCTTGTGTCACATACACTTACTGGCTATGTTCAAAATGGGCTTTTTCTTATCAGCCCATGTTATATTAAGAGTGCCAAAATGAATTATATAAAGTAGATGACTATTATTGGTTGCTTCAATTACGACACCGTAATCACTACGACAATCTGAAAAAATTGAAGATTTACTTGCGGATATTTGTTTGCATTTCTGGTGCACTTAATTCTACCAGACAATTGCATAAAGAAGCCCGGTTTATGAGGTGAGTAATAGTGTTAGTTTGTTTCAAAAATGAGGCAGACTAAGACAAGTATCTTACTGTTTTCGGTGGTTAGGTCGTGATCATCGAAAAGTATAAAAGAAGAAATTTTGGACTGAAGGCTAAAACATTATTTGCTCTACAAAAGTCACTTTTGTTTTGAAACTGGGTACGAGTATTCACCAATGTACACTGTCCTGCACCTTCAGTTCTGCCTCAGCTACCTTACCAGTGAACGGCCGTTGCACTAGCTTCCAATAATACGGCCCTTATCAAGCGAGTGAAAAAATGTTTATTTTTTGCAATTTCAACAACTGATGTTTGTCTGTTTCGACATGTGTTAAGATCGTACTGTTAGCAACAGCTGTATAACTTTAACGAGTCTCGTTTTTTAGGTTACAACTGGACTTACAGCAGCAGGCCTCAATCAAAACTAGTGTCACTATCCTCGGTGGCATATAACAGTTCAAGTAGCGGTTGTCCGCCCTGTACAAGAAATTTTTCCTTATCTCTCTCTGTGCGTACATCAGCAACAATCTTGTTGACTGAAATACACTTCAATGTAGCACTGTTAGATCGAGTTGCCTGTATTCCCCCTGGTGCCTCTTTTCTTTCTCTTCATCCTGTATTTAGGCAAAGAATATGCAAATGGAAATCGACCACCATAATCTGAATACGTTCCCTCGAAAGCGGTTATGAATTAGAATGTAACGGTAGCAAAATTTCATAGCCAATTTTAAGTGGACCTGTATTTACCCAATAATTGACGTTTGTAACCCCCTTTGTTTGGGTGTTCCCATAAGACATGAAAGCGGTCACAATAACAGACACTGAAAGGCCAGCTAAAGTTGAAACAAACTACACGATACCAGAACAAACTGGGTTTATGCAGGTTCACTATAGCAATTAGCTTCTGAGGATGAGATTATTGAGGAGCATACAATGATATGGAGGTAAACTATCTCGTTCTACTATCCGATGAGGTGTTGGTAGGTGGTGCAATCGCGAACTCCATTATTTTAAAAACAGACTAAATCCCATCATTTCTAGCAGTATAAAATCCAACTAAACAAACTAAAGGAACTTAGAAGCTAGGAGGGAGAAAAGTCAAAACAACTTACTGCTTTAGGCTTGCCGTGCAGAAGTTTTTGAATGGGGAGGTATTGCATGTCCTGTTATTGCTCTCTCAGGTATACCGTTTTCAGGCCTGATTTCCTGTCAACAAATAATCACATTTTTGGCCATAATGACAAAAGATCTAGGAAGCTACCTCAAACTATCATCAAAAGGGCTTGCGTTTCACCAAATGTACACTTTTGCCACTAGAAAATAATGACCCGGCTTTGATTAAGTGAACTTTATGAGACCAGAGATACAACGCGTTTGTAAACTTGTTTGTAAACTCTCCGATGTTAAAACGTGCAGCACAAAGTATGACGAGGGTCATAATGACTCATTTCAACATTTCTGTGAACTTCCGAAAGTGGCAGAATGGTAATTATGGATTGTGCCATGCAACTACCTATCAGCCGTGCATTCATTCACTTCCTCCTGTCGTGCATCATACATTGATTATACTACATGGCGATTGTCTAATAGGCTGCGCGAACATCCTCCTGCGTGGCTGAACAGTAACGTGATTAAAACGGCTTGAGGTGCGATTGTTTCTCACTTGGCCAACTTAAATCATTCTGTCAGTAATAAATGTGCTTCTCAGACTGCTCACCGAGTGCCAAGTAATTGGTCTATAATGGCGACATTCGAAATATTGGCCACTGCCGATGACATTAACATCCGGTTGCGCAACTCTGACGTCTACTATCAGAAGAAGTTCGCGCAGACACTGGCCCACAATCTATCAAGCCTAAAATTTGGAACAGTGACTACGTAACTGACAACAAACTCACCGCCCATAACCTCCACTGAACTTCCTCTTACTCACCCTAATTACTGTTTTCGTGTTTATTGTGTTGTAATTAGCCTGAGTATCAAACGCAGTAAACGATTCTTGTTCGTTACTTCGTCGTTCTCATGACTTCAGCGAGTACTTTCGAACAAATTTAGTGAGTGTGTAGATCGCATAAAAAAATTCAAACCTTTGAGTACTTTACAAACTTTGAACCACTAGATCCCAAATCGTGTAGATATGTTGCTGCTCCTCATCTGTATTGTGCGCATAAAGTGAACGGAATTCACATTTTCACGCCAATAAAGTCAGTACGTGATTAGGTTTTTCCAGGCTGAAATACACTGTGTCGGTTGTCAGATCTTCGGCCATCAAATGTTCCACGTACGGTCAAACGATGTTATAATTCCTCTTTAATACGTTTAAAATCAACCACATGAGGCAAACTCATCACTTATAATGAAGAGTTGTAAATGTCTTCGTGTACTGTAATTTCAAAATTTCAAAGCAAAACCATGTTTTTCGTGTTGTCGTAATCTTAGACCAACAGATTATTTTGCTGAAAGCACAGCTGAAAACACTTCGAATGACTGACTACAGAACTACAAACCATACCTTCAGCCACTTGAACGAAAACGTAAAACGAAACAAAAAAACTTCTCGCATGTTCTCCTGAAGTGTAAATACTTTTGTATCATCTTACTATTCACTTTTGAAATTTCCAAATTTTGATCACATTGCCGGTAACAAAAGCTAATTTGTGACCGAAATGATTTGAAATGCTCACACTAACCAGTCCACCCTTTGTCCAGAAAGACTGAGGCCAACCACGGCAATTATCTTGCTCAGCCAACTATCGAAGCAAACATTGCACCAGAGATTCGTTCCAGACTAGGGAACCAGAAGTCTTTAATCGTTTCTTATTAACTCATGGATCAGTTGGTTGTGTTCGAAAAAGCTGCAGCCGGGAACATCAGTGCTGGACTACTTCAATTTCTTTCAACCCCAAGAAGGTTGAAAAATATGTTTACTGTTTAATGTAACTTGCGGAAAGTCCTGTTTGAGAACCACCGACGGCCGAGTGAGAAATAACAGCCTTCTTTTGAGGAAACAAAGTCGAATTCTTAACAGCCAACAGAGGCGTTCACAATTTGATTCAGGTTGCTCAACAAATGCATTTCACCCTTAAGCCAATACTTCTGACTCTTGAAGGGTAGAATATTTGTATTCCACAAAAATAAACGCCCACTTATTACAATTGTTTGTGGCTCGTCAGGAATTCGACATGGATGTTACTTCTGGTTGTTTGAGACCATAAAAACACAGGATATCTGTCGTCTGCTTGATGTACTGTGGGGTATGTTGCGAAGCCAAATATTATTTATGGAATGTTTGAGCAGTGTCTGAAGTGTTTTAAATCATAATAGTACAGGAAATCTATCGTCTGCTTGCTGTACTGTGGAGTATCTTGTGCAAACCACTATTACTTACGGAGTTTAGGTTAATTATCGTATACTGGTCAGATTTATAACCATTCCAGTGTTGTTAAATTGCTTCATGGCTTGATTCTTATTTTTACAAGATGATCCGTTTTAACATTTTTGTTCACACTGTCAAATCGAAACATTAGCTGAAGCGCTTAACACGATGAACTCCTTGGATATATTATGCTGTTATGGTAAATCAGGCATCATTTTCGAGAGCTGCGCAGACCTCTAGATTATAGGTACTTTGTGTTAGTTGAACCCACGAACCCATTCTCTCTTGCCTGTTGTTAGTCGGCTTTGTAGAATACACATAACTCATTTCGTTCTCAAATTTTTCAGTAACTACTTACCCCTCGAATTACGCTTCTCTTTAACCAAATGATTAACAAGTCGATGGGAACAAAAATTGAACGTTGTGACGTAGAGTTGTTGAAAAATAGTTCCACTTCTGCTTCTTTATTACTTTCTCATTCTGATATATCAAGAATGACTACTGTCCACGCCATGTTACTAAGATATGAATGTACTCAAAGAGTTGCTTGAGTATTTGCTGAACACATCTTATTTATAGAATCATAACTGTACCAAGCTTCTACTTGGTGAGTCTAATGAGTCGACTAATAGATATGTCCCACTAAATCTACCCAAAATTACAAGAACTCCATTAAGCACGTCATAATTTACATTTGTCTATAGTGGCTGGCTGGAAAGTCTATCTGAATGCGAAGGTTGCGATCAAACGAAGGTTGCGATCAAATGTGAGTGATGGTCAACCTGAAAATTCGTTCTTGTTAGTAGGCTCCTTTACAGTTTATCGATCTTGACTGCAACGATATGTGAACTGTTTTCAAGCTAACTATCAATTTCGAAGAGCCAGTCATCACACGCGAATGAACGCAGGTCAGTTTCCTTCAAGCATTGCAAATAAATTAATTTGAATAGAGAGATTGCAGTCAAAACCTCTTTAGAATGACTACAGAAACGTAGTGCTTCTTATTTGAGACAGTTTCAAACCACTTTTAGAATATACGCACCGAAGTTGGTATAAACGAAGTCGAACCTTTTAAGTGTAGTGTGTGACAGGTTTCCAATGCACGCTATAAGCAAGATATAATACTCAACGTTCCAACAACCTTGGGTTTCCTTCTACAGGGTGTGGTAACCGAAGCCACAATTGCAAAAAAGAGAATTCACATGGGGTTTGCCGTGGTTGTGTCATTTTGCGTGGCACGTAAACAGACTGACCGAATCCGTCGATCACCAGATAGAGCTGAGGTTACTTCTGTTGATATGATGCATCTGGATATGGTGTTATTTATCAATCTGGGCCAAAATGCAAAGCATTCTTAGCGTTGCGGTTGATGCACGTGGCGGGTGTGGATTGTGAAGGCTTCAACAAAGCACAGATTGGCATGAGAACTCAAACATTATGAACCACTCGAGCCTGATCAAAACATTGTGATTATCTGATACAGCGTTTAGCCCGATGGCCGAATTCTTCGCTAGATTTTCAAGTTGGTATATATCCTATGCAGGGAGCAGTGTTTATCTCTTGTGTCCAGCAGCAGGTGCTTTAATCTACCTGCTCCTTTCTTCTATGTAAGTGACACCGCAAACACCTCAACTAACTTCGCAAACGCAGTCTGCCCGGTCGACCATAGAGACTGGGACCTTGAACTGCTTCACTGGTCATCCTATAGTACTATCCAAACAAAATACTTAGAAAGAATGAAACAAATTCTCCCAGGCACCCGTTGCCATTAAGATATTTCTACATTACACTCTAAATATATGGTTTCTCGTTTATTACTCAGTCGGCAGGCATTTGCTTGTTTTTGGTAAATGCAACTGAATGGTGGGTGGTGGCTACCAACTCTTTACTTCGGAAACATTTTGACCTTTTGGAGAATTTGCAAGTGCAAAACTCATTAGTCTCGTTGGTAAGTCGAATGAATGTTGTCTTCATACCGATTGGTTATTCCAAATTGAATTGTATATACCAACAACAATAGGTTGGTATGCGGCATACAGAAAACTCGAATCTTCTCTGATCATGAACATTTAGAACACAGTTTTCAGTCGACCACTTCTGCGGTCATGATAGTTGTGCGTTTTTTGCACTCTAACTACTGCTGAGCTGTCTAATTCTGTCGGTGGGAAGAACGGATAACTGCATACATGTTTCTACCGATTTAATCAACAGGCTGAAATCGAGTGTCAGATTGTTCTGCACATTTCTATTTGTAATGAAACCTGAGAGTAAAAACATCGTCCATTTTGGTCGGACTGAAAGACGATTAATTTTGGTAAACTCTGCCTACAGGTGCTTCAAACGTATCAAGCTCATTTATCACCTTTCGAAAGACTGGGCTCCCTTTATCCCGTTCGTCAAGATGAAAGGAAGACGTACACTGCGAGCTGCAAGTGTTTCATTTGTTCTTGTCAGTCGATTATACAGAATATTCAGCTTATGTGTGTAGAACTCGGTGACAGAACAAAGAAGTGATTGTAGTTTACATAGGTTCCACCAGATTGAGATAAACAGTGTCATTGCTAGGGCAACGAACCTGAAAACGCCGGCATCTTTCGTAAAAAGTGTGCAAGTATGTAACGTCTGATTATCACATCTCGCCTGAAAACGAAACGACGTTCTGTATAACTACGTGGATATGGTTAAACAGAGTTGAATGAGACCTTTAGACAGTTCTATGAGGAAATTATTTCCTATCTGACATCCGTCATTCTATTTCCAAGCAAAAATAAGCCATTTTCATCCAACCACTGTGCGCGTAGCGGTCACCCAAAGACGATAAGCTTGTTTATCTTGATAAATGTCAGGATTATCAGTTTTCAGCTGAGCATATGCGGCTTCCGTGTCCCGATCGCCGCTGTAGGATTACGAGATGTCTGTGTACATAAAGTTACTTCCACTCTCTGCAGATAAGAGTTGCTGAATAAATATTATCAACAGTTTGGTCCAATTTCTTCAATTTGGCCAAATGTTTTTCATCTGAGTAAGTATGACAGTATATACCATATATTGTAATCAGCCTGAATGGCGTGGGCAGGGGGCCAGAATGAGTCTAAACTTCGCTACCTCTACGATTTCGAGGGATATTTTGGAGTCTGTGGCATAAGGCTAAATTTGGAAGTTAAATGTGAGATAATGCGACGAATATATTTGTGCTTCAATTTGTTATCCACTAGGAACAGTCAGGTTTCCAGCAAATTTTTTTCAGGATTCAAAAGTTCCGCGAAACCAGGATGAACCAGTCTTTGCATTCAATAGAGTCACCTACTCGTTGGTCAAAAAACATGTAGTAGTCGATATCTCACTCTTCACAAACTCCATTGTTTGGTAAACTGAAATCTCTATCCAACAATCATTGTTAATAATGGGCACATTTTGAAGGTGAACGCAGTAAATACTTAGTCAAAACTATCAGTATGTCCGTCACAAAATGATCACTCGCCCTATCAGAAGCCCCACTGTCAGAAACACCATAGAATAACGTTTGCAGGTGCTTCAAAGTTTTCACTTGTGGCTCAGCATGCTCATCAATATATCTTCTAATGAGAACTCGGTAATTGATCATACTTGCGATTATCTTTGAAGGGTAAATGTCACCAAACATAAAATAAAGCTGGGTTGAATGTGTGCACTTCCAGAGTTCACTCGAATATGCTATGTGACATGCAGCAATGAAGTGCAGGATGGCAATAAATACCGGAGTGACGGTGAAAAGCAAGCTAGCAAAATGTGTCAGCATTAGGTCAGGGAACAACACGACTGAACTGGAAAAACTAGGGTGTGGAGACTTTTGTGCACACAACACAACGAAACGAAGTTGGTCAATGGGAGATCAACCCAAATAACAGGAACAGGTAGCATCATATGAGAGGCAGTTAAATATCATATATTTTTACTGAAGTAACAAACTCAAACCTATCCGAAAATAGCTTTTACTCCTGATTCATTTCTGGATGAAACGAAATCACCGAAGTGCTGTAAATAAAATGATCGAGAACAGTTTTACGCAAGATCAGCTCGATCTAATCTAAGTACCGATATCCATCACTGAAACGATAACGCTCTGTATGCGAGATCTTGCAGTTTCATGGATATATATTTAACTGTGTTGCGTAAACCGGCAGAACAAAGTAGCTGTTGCCCTAGGCATAAAAACACATTGGTGTTGGTTTTAGCCATGTTTCAATAAGCACAGATGACGCAGAAGAGTGTGAAGTTAGCGACGCATCATCAACTGCCAGCTTTATCGATCGCACCGCTTTTGGTAACTTGCCACTCAAACTAAATTGCTTAAAGTGTAACACATCAGCGAGATAAAGGAAAGCCTATGATCACTTCCAACCAATATATACTGCCTCTGTTTATTTGTGAAAGGAGACTTGTATGTAACAAAACTACGACAAATCTAGATGAACCTATCCTGAGCTAGAAGTGGCAAGAGTACTTTTATCGGTATGACGTGCGTTCTAGCAATTTTCCATTATATGGCTGTTTTTGAAACATCCAAATGATAGGTTACACTCAGGTGGCCTCAAGGGGGTCCAAGTTTGGCACAGGTTTTCTTAAACGGGATTGAAAATCATTTATGAAAATCAAATGCTCAACAGTTTCTCCAATTTCACTTGAGTGTCGCGTAAAATGTTCGTAAAATGCAGTTAAAGTTTTTCAAGGGGCAATTTTTAATAACATGCAATCCAATTTCAAGGGCTTTGTCTCAAAGGCCTTCAAGCATTATGAGCAATACCAACATGTCAAAATGCGTCAACTGGGTAAATAGATGAATTTTTGAAATGGGTGAAGTTATGTTAAGCAAGGCAATGTTCCAACCGTTATTTATCTGCATGGTGAATTTTTCAACTAAGGCGAAGTTTATACACAAACCGCGATTGAACGTTTAGATCCTATGTTCATATCAGTCACCATTGTAATTAATTTGAAATTGAGAATCAGTTAACTGATAAGGGACTGTCTGTGTGTTATCAAAGTCACGCTCGAGCAAACTTCATAGACCTTATCAAGTGAACGGCATAAAGCATATGACCATGTGGATATTACTTGACTTGTCAACAGAAGTTTACTAATTCACCCTCACGCATGAATTACCCCTGTGTTGGTCGTAAACAGGAATGAAATAAGTAACCGAGTACTACATTAACTGGACATTTCACCCTCCTCATTTCTTGTTGATAACCGATTGTTGTTAAGTAATAGAAGAGCTTAATACATACGAGTTAATACAACTTCATGAAGCAGAAGTCACATGTGGTTCCGGTTTAACATAATAACTAGTACATAACGCCAAAAAACGGATTTTTCTGAATCATAATCCCTTGTGATTTAGGCTAATGTTAATTCAAACCCAATTTAACCTTTTCTGACCAATTAATGGATTTTGACAATGGAAGTTCACTTGTACAATTGATAACAAACAAACTGAAACGGAACCAGAGCTACATTCCGAAACAATAAGTTAACTCTCGTCAAATGATTTTAACCAAAAGCACTTTGTCGTAACATTTGGTGTAACCCTTAATCTTCCGTTCGTACCCAGTGGATGAAAATGACTTTGGAGCCTAGTACGTGATCGTTTCTTCATCGAGAATGCAGCTGTTTGGCGAAGCAAAATGAATTCATTCATTTTAAGCTATGTGCAATGTTGTGCGTAAATCCAGTTGGCAGTTAATCGGGAAAATAATTGTTATTCTTGTTTCTAATCTTTGTCTTGCTACTCTGGATCGAATGCATCAGACATTAAAAAACTACCTGTGACTTGTGGCTTGCAGTTGACTGAAAATTTACGCCAAAGTCGGTGTTAGGCTGCTCTACCGCATCCAACTGAGACCGAGTCCACTCTTTCTATTAATAGAGGGGAATTCACATAAACAGCAACTTATATTAGCAAAAGTTATTTAATTTCTCATGACACATGAAGAGTTAACGTTAAATACTTTCAAGTGCATAAACTTTTCGTGTAGCCTATGTATACAACAAAATAAATGTTGCAAATTATAACACTGCTTTTTCTGTCGAACCTTACGTGTTATTTTCAACTTATTTATAAGCAGAATTATTAACAACTTATATTTCTAATCTACATATATATCTAGTTTGTCAGTGATAAGAAATTTTATGGAGTCAATAAAGTAAGATATTGTAATTATTTAATCAACAATCGAGTTTTTCATATAATAAATACATTTGGTGCATGTATTGCATATTATACCAACACAGTGGAACGTGCAGGGATGAAATTTGAGAAAATCCCCTGCCCTGTCAATTTTCCTACATATAATATTGAAGCAAAACAATAAACCCACTTATTAAGTCCAGAGAGACGCACAACGAAAACTCTAAAAAATGATAGGTATGTGCCAAACCTTACAAATAAAAGCTCCAAATAAGTGAAACAAAAAAACTGTCCGACCCACCGTGGCTCCGACTAAATACTGCAAGTCTTACCAGTGTATACTTTTGAAGCCTTCGGAAATCCCGCACAGTTGTGTACGTGAAACTAGATAATTCTGAGTAAGGTATATCACGAAATGCGAGATGGCTTGCTTTCAGGTCCGTTTGTGCGAGGTAACGAGAAACCTATAGTTGATTCTGTCGAAACCACACATGCCTTCTTCAGGAGGTTGCTCGGTGAAGATAACACCAGTCAGCATCACACTCTTGCGTAGAGCGTGATGGTCGTTCGTGGGAAACAGATGAATTAAGCGTGAAAAACTAACTGTGGCAACCTTGGACAGTCCAGGTGGAAGAACAGCTCTATGGTGAATGAGCACTAGTCAAGATCACTGTTGAAAAAGATACGGCAATCAACGAGCCGGCCGCTGAATTTTGGCGCACACGTAATTTGTTCAGCAAAATTGTCGTTACTATTCACTTACGTCGGTTTATGTCGCGTGGATTCGTTAGTCATCCAAAACCTGTAGGGCTCGAAATTTTGGTTGGTCATCACACTGACCAAATAAA
The DNA here is from genome assembly GCA_008508345.1 of Paragonimus westermani. Classification (NCBI taxonomy): domain Eukaryota; kingdom Metazoa; phylum Platyhelminthes; class Trematoda; order Plagiorchiida; family Troglotrematidae; genus Paragonimus; species Paragonimus westermani. Next base: position 124,809 of record QNGE01000449.1, read on the forward strand.
CGTACTTGGATAATTGTAAAATTTAACAGGCTGAATGAATAAAAATGTGCAGTTCCAATGCATTCGTTATTTATGCGATGCTGGGTTTTAACTACGATAAAGTTTCTGAAACTGATTGAGAATTCTCTGCACTACCAGTTGAGAAACCGTTTTTAACATTTCACTGTTGTGTTTACCGGGATTCAGTTTGGCCTCGAAACTTGACGGTGAAATATGGTGAAAGGCATTTGAGGAATGAGCAACGTACCACTTATCTACGACTGTCAGTGACCATAATTTGTTCAAAAGCAAGTAACTAATTTTTTTGCCGATTACAAAAGCCGTAAGGCTCATGACGATCAATTCAAGGAACAACTCCATGCACCTCATGGGTTAATACTCAGATTGTTTTTATCTATGGAAATATTGACGCATATAATAAATATCGTCTTCGATTTCTTACCATCACCTGTTGACAGATTGTTCTGTGGTACCATGTGCACGATCATGTATTGGTTTACGATAAACATTTGTCAATCGTATTTGTGAGAATTGGAGATACTTTGTAGGGGAACGTTTAACGATACAACACATTCACTTCTCTCCATGTTTTGGGTGAACAAGACTGATTTCAAGTTAAAAAAGGAAGGGTCTTCTTGTCGCCATTTCTCACTCTGATCGGAGGGTATGAAGTCGGGGGGCACATGGCAGACTGGGACGACGGAAGTGAACAAGTTCGGAAATTTAAGCATTTCGGAGTGGACAATTTCCATGTCCGTCACGCAAGCAGCTACCGAATAAACCTCAGGTGAAACAGTCACGATACTCAGTGGAATTGCGGATGTGGATCGATCAAATGCGGATGTCGATGTTGCGTATGCTGTAGATAGTGAATCGTTGCTGTTCATCGTAGTATGCAGTTTAACAATATTTCCATTTCTGTTTTCTTTACAGGAACAATCGACTACTTCAGTAGTGCATGAATTCTGAGAGACAGAAAAGTCCCGTTTATCGAAGACGACTGATTCCAGGTTTCCTGCTTCTGCCCACTCATCACATGCACGCTGAGTTTTGGTGAATGAGGATGTAAATAATGTATTCGATTCAGAATCAGGCTTCAATGATGAATCCTGTCTCAGCAATGACTTCTCGTGTGGACCTTCGGTAGCACTTTGGCTAGACTCCGTACGTTTTTCTTTTACTCGTTTGATGGTTCGCCGCCTGATTCCAAGTAATAATACCGTGCATACAATGACGAACAAAAAAAGGAAAGAACTTGCAGCAGCACCAACAAACATGGGTAGTGAACTGTTATGCTGTAAGTATGTTGCCTTTCCAGAGGTACCTGTGAGACTATCAAGTAAGTCTGCCAAATTTGAAGACTTTATGGCGCGTATTTTTGTTACGAGCCAGTTGGAGGGCTGCTGATAAGACAGCGGTAGCTGATTTTCACTAAACTCTGAAGATGAATCGGCTAAATACAGAACTAATTTAGAAATGGATTGACGAGGAACCACACCGTGATCGGTAACCACAAGCCACACGTCCATAAAACCTGTTGGAAGTTTAGATAAAGAATTTGTCATTTTGATTTCGCCACTTTGACTATGAACAGCCAGAAATTTCTGACTGATGTAGCAAGCAAGTGAAATGTCAGATTCAAAATTAGCAGACGTGTTAGAATGTGGCATCAGACTGTAAGATAGGCGTGCATTTTGTTGTGCATCATCAAGATCTGTGGCACGTATCCGAGTGATTGTACTATTTACGGATAAAGTGGACTTCAATACCTTGACCAGGAAGTCTGTTGGAGTAGGAAACTGCCATATTGGTGCATGATCATTTATATCCTTCAATATGATCCTCAACGAAGTGTAAGTTGTCAGACGTGGTTCACCTAAGTCATGTGCACCGACCAATATATCAATTAATGGTGTCTTTTCTCGATCGAGTTTATGTCTACTCCATAAGACACCGTTTTTGCTAATTACAATTTTTGGAATGTCTTCATTGTTCACAAACTGTTCGGCGTCGTACGGCTTGTAAATGATAGGTGAAACTTCCACAAGGAAAAAGATAACCTCACCACTGTCGTACGTGTCAGCGTCCACTGCGAAGATTTGACCCAATGAAGTGTTAACAGGTTGCTCCTCCTCAATTACGATGGTCCTTATCCCATCGAACTTCTCATTTCTTTTGTACAAAGGAGGGGGTTGAAGTGACGTCGTTTCCAAAGGAGGATTAGTAAATACTGGGGAGTTATCATTTATATCCAGCAGTACGATATGAATGCAAACAGTGGCTTTTGCCAGCTCGCTGGTTGCACCCAGTTCGTGAATTGTCAGCCGTATCATATCGAATTTTTGCGACTCATAATCATAAAGATTCGTGATAAGTAGTTCTCCAGTTGTCTCGTTTGCCTTCAGATTATTTGAAGACGAACTTGTTCGTAGTCTAGGGAGTGATATCGCATCTCTGTCAGTAATGTTCAGTCTTAACAAAACAGTTCCTACCTCCAGATCCTCCCACAGACTCATGTTGTATATGTATGAATGACCTTCAACTTTTGAGTTAGTCAAAAATGCTCTGTTTGACAGGACATTCATTGCTACTTCCGGATAAAATTCATCAACATCATTTATACCCACATAAATTTTAACGTATCCAGTTAGAGACGGAGTTCCATTGTCCCTGCAAAGTATACTGAGATCCGTAAACCCCACAATTCTGGATTCCTGTGGTATCATTGAGTTCAATTTCAAGAGCTTACCGGGCACAAATGTTTCAGCATCAACGGACGTCTCCAACGTTAAACGAAAAACTGACTTGTAGGTCGTCATTTTACTTACCATGTTTAATCGCAAGCCACTGTACACATAAAAATCACCAGAGGCATATTCTGAGTTCAGCAAAGTACAATTGATTTGAGCGTTATCACCCGTATCTTCATCAGATACCAAAAAGTAAGCCAAGGTAACAGGTGATCTGATGTTCTCGGTGACACATAGAAAAACACTTCGATAATCATTCGGAACAAAACCTTGAACTTCCGGCTTTGTGATATCTAGTAGGTAGTCCTCTGTTTCAGAAGATTTTTGTAGTGTAATTTCTGGAGGATGATCATTTGTGTCAAGCACATGGACGGAAACAGTGGTCACATCTCCGAAGTAATCGGTAAGCTGCCTCAGTGGGGTGAATACAACTGAACGATTCAGTAGGGAAAGTTCCTCATTGGTAGCCATAATCTGAAATTGGTACACACCGGGCCCCGGCAGTTGTTTTGCCAATGTCACTATCCCCGTCAATTTATCAACAAGAAACAATTCGTGAGATAATTTTCTGTCCGGAATCATGTGATAGTTAATTTGATTGAATGGCGGGTAATCGGCATCAATTGCCTTCACTGTCAGGATTTGATGGTGGACTGGAATCGTCTCTTTGGTTACCACGGAATACTTTCTTTTCTCGAATATAGGCCTCTCATCATTGGTGTTGATGACAGTTATGTGGATTGGTAAACTGTTACAATGACGTTCATCATCATTAGAAACCCTACCAACAATTTCAGTATCACAAGCTGTCAAGTTAAATCGGAATGCTGGCACTTTTTCGTAGTCCAGCTGTTTAGTCAGTAGCAAATATAATTCCTCCGTTCCTACAGAACTGTCGCTTCCCTCTGACAAATGTACTAGACGAAAGTGGTCAGATGTCGGGTTCATAAAGTAAAACAAATGTTTGTGCCCACCAGAATCAGCATCGAAAGCTCTGGGTAACTGTAGTTTCGTCACATTTGGCATACTAGTTTCGTCCAGCATAAGTTCCTTTTCACCTGCTTTAAGTTCGCTTCCAACGAAAACTGGAGCGTTGTCATTTATATCCAGAATCATAAGAGTGATTTTTACCAACAGCTTTTTATTGACGGATGCCAACAAACTAATCTTACAAGCGTGTCCTTGATTTATGAGGTGTTCATTAGGTGGAGTAACACGGCATAACTTTTCGTGATCCAATCCGGTTGTGGCTTCTGGTCTCGTGAATAAGTCTCCCGTCTGTCGGTTTATTTGAAACCATTCTAGCCACTCGGACTCTAGAGAATCTAAACGAACATGACGTACGGTTTCCAATATTCCGGCTGACTGGAAAAGATTTCCGATCAAGTGATATGGCTTGGGGTGTTCTCTGATCCTGTAGGTAACTTCTTGTATGCTGTTAGCGGTAGTTGTTGATAACAATAAATTAGCAGTCACCAGAAGCATTGCGTGTATATCCACAAAATAAGATTGCATGTGTTTTTGGATGGGTTAGTGAGAATACTTGTGTCTGTTTCGCCGAAAGTCATCACATAGCCAGTGAGGAGGATGAATTGCAGAAAAATGATAGAGAAGAATAAATGCCGGACTTGAGTAACAAGGCTTGCAACAGTTTTATTTATTCCGATTGCTTTCTATTGGCCAGCCAGTTATCCAATCAGCTGATTGCGCTTCGAAAGTGTTACCGGTCAACCTCTCCGTCACACCACGTACAACCGAATTATCAGAAAACTACATTCCAACGTATTGCACCATCCAATTATTTCTAGTGTATAGTGTCAGCCTTTTTAATAAAGCTGTAGGACTGATGGAATCAATCAATTTTAGCTGTACGAAAAAATGACTTTTTCCTGCTGCTATTCAAATATGTGCGAAAATGTACTCAAATTTCCTGTTAGAGCGACAACGCAAATTACGTTTGAGGATATAACGACTACTAGAACAATACATAATGGTAACTTGGAAAATGTGTCCCTAAAGTAATGCATATTTAGATGTGTATATTAAACAGCTTCAATCAAGCTTTCAACTTGTTCTTCGGTAGTGGGGTTACGAGTATCATCGCAGGCTTGACAACTAGCAATCAACGGATTTGAACGAGTTGCTAGAACTTATTCGATCGATGCGGTGCTGTTTTGTGTGGGTTATGCGTCAGAAAGTGTGAAAGAATATAAGCTTATTCATTATTGGCACGAGCTCAGCCAAATATTACATCAGCGAAAACAAAATGACGAAAGTACTGAGAAGAAACGGCCGGATTCGCAGTCAGCTTTCATTAACAAGGGTGTTTAAAACAGGAAACTTGCAAGTCTTGATAAGTCACATCATCATCATCATCATCATCATCATCATCAT
>QNGE01000449.1:135840-252238 GCA_008508345.1 Paragonimus westermani
TATGCACTACTGACGAGCTCTAATGAGAGCGAAACTCGAGTCTAGTGCTTCTTTTCGAAAGGGGCTGGCTGGAAAGTCTATCTGAATGCGAACACTGCGATCAAATGTGAGTGATGGTCAACTTGAAAATATACCAATATATTCGTGAATGGTTTTGCGAGCAAATAAGTATTTGGTACGTTTTCCGGGTAAAAACGAACTGCATCTGAACTATAGTTGAATAAATCATACTACTCGCTCTCGCCATGAATATCGATAAACTTACAAAACAGTTCAAAAAATTGGCTCTAGTCTCTGAGGCCTCAAATTCGAATGTTCAATGAAAGACTTCCTGATGATCCCCTGCCTCATCTTCTTTGCGCTTGCGTCAGTGATTTGGCCAGTTATTTACTCCATTTTCACAATTTCTTTATACCGTGCAATTAGCAGACTACGGATCCATGTATACTGTGCATCACTCTCAAATGATCCCAGTTCTGTCAAAGATGCCGGTTGTAAAACATGACTGTGAAAACTGCGGTTAGATGTGAATTTTGTGCAAACAAAATCAATCAATTACCCGAACACATTAGCCTCATTATCCTGATAGCGGATAATAGATGATTACTTGGTGCAAACAATAAAACTCACAGATATTGGTGAGTTCGTTTCGTCACTAACTGATGTGAGCTAACTTTACACTGTAACTCAGTCACGTAGAATGAAGTGTTTTTTGTTGAGATGTTCAACAAGTACACTAACAATGCAAGGAAATGTGTCTGTCTGCCGTACTGATGAATAAGTAGCTAGAAAGCCCGTGCATTGCACGGTTCATATATACACTTCTGAACGTTCAGAGTTAACTGTGAATTGCAAGACTATTTACAATATTCCAAAATGTATTGAAAGTCTCATTTTGGTTTGTTTCAGTTTGCCTTAACCCAACACACACTTAAAACAATGACACCTAAAGCTTTTACTATTTTAATTTAATGTTTTATAGCTATTTTGGCCTACAAACACTAACGGTTATCATTTGAGATGCGATTTTTGGCCGTCGATTATTTCCATTTTCATCACTTCATCGAAAAATATTTTCTGAACGCCCTCAAGTAAAAGGGAAGCGTGCAAAATTGCTAAAACGCTGTGTGTATTTTTGCGGAACGTGGGCACACAAATACTAGTATACTTCTGCGATCCACCGAAATGGAGAGGCGTCTTGGTTTGGTGGACACTCACCAAATGAGCATGCTAACATCTTTCTAAATGCGATGGCCACCGTTTTAAGGGTAGAATGAAAAACGGCGGAGTAAAATAAAACACAAACTTCTTCTAAAGTTTTGAGTAATTACAACCAATTGCATCTGCACCTCAACGTTGATCTTGTGCCTGTGGACAAAACATAGTTTATGGCCTTACTTTCGTATTACACTGGTCACTTCTGCGCTCGTTCCACAACCTTAATAAAGCAAGCTGACTAACATGTCACAAAAATTTGTCAAAGGTTAGCGATTTTATTCACCATAGATTAATACTGAAGGGGTTAATTAAACAGACATAAGAAAATGAATACACTATTTTGATAGAAACCTTTTGAACGCACATGAACGCTTTAAAATGACTACTTGCAAGGGGTTTAAGCTTACAGTTCACTTTAAACAAAGTACTCAGAATAATCGCTCTTTACTAATCCAATTCAGTGAAATAAATCAGGACAGATGTATCAACAAAAAGACGTGCGATCGTGCGTGAAAGCCAGTAAAAGACGGGTGCATTTTGTAATTAGTCTACTTTTGTAGCACTAGTCACCAGACTTACTGTTTCATACACGGCAACCAAATACACTTGACATAACAAAAGCATCATCCACCTTATCACAACGATGTGTTCCCTATGGACTTGAACCAGATAGTAATATCTAAAGCAATTCTATCTTCATAAGAATATTAAGGATGCTCAAACTAATGGGCGAAATGTTTGCTAGAAAAGTATCCCACTCCTCCCAGCTAATTATAAACCCAAACTGAAAAACGAATGAGGGCGTACAGGTAAACTGGTATGTTCACCATTTGGCTCTTGAAGAGTGTATATGACATGTGCATGTAACCTATTGGAAGTGACTGTCAAAAAATTAAATGATCTGGTCCAAATCATTTATCCAACCTGCCTCATTTCAAATAATTTACAACAGAATCCCATTTGAATGCAAAAATGCCGTTCACGGCCAGTGCATGGGATACAATGGAATTTATATCATTTATGCGAACATGATGTTAACACGCACTGTTCGGTCGAACATATTTGAACTGACAGTCTGATAATGATATATGACTACTGAAATTAAACAGCTGGAAAAGTTATAAATAAGCCAGTTTGTTTTTACTGATGTGACCAGGTAACCACTTTTATATTGCATGTATAATCCCCGTTGTTTGAGAAATACTGTAAAAACCAAGAAAGACCCGTTCGACCAAGAGACTGAAGAAGTGAGTTCAAGCGATGACAAGTGAAGCAGATTCAAATTGCTGACTACTTCAACCGCTTGTAAAAACGTTTCTTGCTATATACAAAATTTGCAAATTTACGAGTATCTTTATCGACCTGTACCACCATGCCATTCGTTTGTTGAATACATAGTCACACATCTGGTTAACAAACAACCGAAAAATTCATTTAGTGCATTTACTTCACTACGGTTTTGTTCTTTTAAAACCACTGATTTAAAATAGCTTTTGAGTTAAAAACACAATTGATATCTAGACATGTCCGTCAAAATATAGTGAAGTAACAGAAGTTCCTACATGTTCAAATCCTAACTCAATGTAATCCGTCAATCAAGGTGGAAAATATTCAGAATATATGTAGAGAATTCACGTACTCAGCTGGAAGTTATTGTCTTGCATCGGCTTGCGTGATTCCACAGCTAGATTCCATCGGATATATTTTATGTACGAAACAAAAGACTGAACACTATTAGTTTCCCATGTACTACACTCAAGTGAAACAAACGACTGGATTTTCGCTCAAAATTTTAGATTTAAAAAATACAAGTTTTTCTTTGTCTTCTTGAGAGAAGGTAATTTAAATGAAAAGGTCACTTAAAATTTTATTCTCATATGCTGTTGTACACAGTTGCGAACAATATTTTTAAGCAATTCCATGAGGACTGCAGCAGTTAGCTAATTTCCAGGTGTCAACAGAAAGTTAAATTTGGGGAGGTATATCTATTCTGTTCTATACTTACCTACGGTTGCCGAGCTATTTAGTGAGATTTATGAGCATTTTGCTGTAAATTTGAATTTCACTCCCAATCGTTTACGTTGTCGAATCAAGTAAGAATTACTTAACGAGTCACCAAAAGATTTTAAAGATGTCTACGATGGGCATTGGTTACGTTTTGCATAATCGACCGCTGAGGAAACAACAGTGAAGATGTTTACAGATCAAATGTTTTCGTTTTCTTAACATGACTTTGAACCAGCTACTGCGTTTAAATATAAGTTGAAGGTTACAATACACATTCCACTAACAAGCCTACCTAATATGTTACCAGGTTTTATGTGTGTTACATTAACGTTGACAGATTTTTACATACTATTATCAATTTTGAATGAATGATCAAATACACAATTGTATCTTTGGTTCAATAAACAACTTTGAAGTGTCTAGCCTACACGAAATACCGACACACAATACATACCAGCTGTAAGTTTTCTTCACGGGCTATTCCAAAGACAAAATGTTTGATATTTCAACACTGATTTAGACATTTTTCTAGACCAGATGGATCACCAATTTTTCATTTATGTGAAACAAAGTCAACCTCACATTTCCTGATAAGACTGACACGATATTTGTAACTGAAGATCTTTAAAGTAACAATCTGTCCTGAAAATAGTAAACATTCTGGTTCATATTTGCCAATGTAATGCGACAACGGATCAAAGTATGGTGTAATAAAGGGAAAATGTTGATACTTTTCATTGCCGATTGGCATCTGGGATTTGGTTGCAGCTTTTGCACTCAGATAGCCCTTCCAGCTCGCCTGCTCCAAACGTTAGGTCTGTTGGGGAGTTTTTCTATTTATTCCAGCTCGTCCAGAATTAGCAGTTCGGCCACGCTTTTGAAAGGCAAAAACGTTTATCGCTACGCCGTCGAGCTCACATCAGACGTGACCGAATGGTAACATTTGAACACTCAGCAACTTTCGAAAATGAATAATAATCAGGTTATCCGATGATATCGAAAAAAGCATAATTGACTAAAACAGGAGCGAAAATAAATCTGATGTTTCTGTTCAAAAACAAAGGGCCGGAAAGTTCATTTAAATGCGGAAGCCATGGTCAATAACGTTTGGTTTAGCACTGTAGGTACAGTGAATGCCAGGGGTTCGGCTGTTAATGGCATGGAAATAAATGTGTCCAAATTTATCGTATCTGGAGAATTCAAGTTCTGGTGGCAGAGTGCGTATGTTTTTTCATGATTGTGCAGCATCAAATCAATTAGAACAGAGAGATTCAGAATGCAGGACGTTGTGACAAGTTGAGATTTTAATTATGACTGTCAGTAGCAGTAATATTTCAAAAATTGTACACTTCTATTCAAATTATGTGGGCGAGCCTAAATACTTATGTCAGAGGCAGGAGCACCAAGAAGTGTGGAAAGTACAAAGCTAAATAGCCAAAACAAGGGTTCAAGTTACAGTGTGCAGCCTGTTCTCATTAATTTATATTTTTAGCCTTACAACACTGCCCAATGTGAATTGCTGTTTAACAACTCAGAAGGTTTGCTTTTGCACGAGCCAAGATTTTGTTTGGCATACGTACAGTAACAATGTGAAGTATACTGCTTCAGAAATTCAAAAGGAACGACAACATCGCCTTGATTTTAGTTTTGTTTACTGTTTTGAGTCATACAATTAGAACCGAACATACTGCTCCTTCGGACAAGATTTTTATCAAATCTTTGAGATAACAGGTCATTGATTGTGCCGGAAAATCGACTGTAACCAAAGTACCGATTATCAAAGAGAGAAGCGTAAGAGAACCTGTGTTGGTGAAAACTTAACCCCAAAATGGGACAAGTAAACAGACCACTGATAGGGATACTGAACGAATTACCTGCACAGAAGCATTGCAAGTGGTCGGTCTTTTGGTGAAGATGTGAGTAGTACATAAAGTCAGGCTTGTCTGATAATTGTTTTACACAGGTTGGTTGCAAATGTGATCGCGTAGAAAGTTTCAGGACCACAGAGACCAAACAAACCCTTTTTGGTTAATCAATAATAGATCAGTTAACCTTGTTCCATCAATCTGGGTGTTGCCGTACTTTTCAGAAATGAAACGCACGGTATACTACTCTAAAACGTCCCAACTGCTTATTTAGTTTTCTTTTAATCAACCAAACGAAGATGATACTTTTCACTTTTTTTCTGTGCTCAACCTCACGAGGATGTTCCTGGTGTTATTTCCATGGCTGTCTTGAAAATTAACCAGAATACTTTGTTCTGGGGATAAAAGCGGAAAATTGAACATATCCGAAGGAGGTGGGAACGAAGTCTCAAAGTTTCGGATGAAACAGGGACTGAAGGAACAACGTCTATTATTATTATTATTATTATTATTATTATTATTATTATTATTATTATAGTTTTTGGAGACTGTGCTCGCGGAAGCATTGAATAAGTAGTTTGACATAACATTTAACCAAATTATGTAGCGACTCGGTTGGATAAAGACCTACAGTGACATACCTATCAATTCTATTGTATTGTCCTATTTGTCTTTTGTCTAGTCGAACTATGCCGTCTGTCAGTATTTGCAAATAAATATTTCCATCTACCTAGTAAAAACCAGGCATCCAGTAAACATTGGTGGGGGATGAGGTGGGCGACCACTTACAGTCTACCAAAAACCCTACTTGTGACAATACGCTAATATAGACAATATTTCAAGCAAGTGTTAGTTAGATAAACGAGCATTGTTATAGCCATGGTTATCAAAGTAACCAAAGCGATGACTGACATAAATGACCAGCCAATAAACCGAACACATTTAATAGACCAATCACACCGTCACCAAGACACGGGAAATCTGTCTCAATTCTTTACAGTTAATTCGCCTGTTACCTTGGTCATACTCCGCTGTCAACCTGTAGAATAAACTGAGCTGAAGCTGATGAAAACATGCTTGCTTTCACGTTAATCTGCTGCACACCACAGTAAACCTATTCGAAGAACTGGAGTTATCTACGCATTCGTTAGTTCGTTGACCTCGTGGTTTGTAATCTCTTAAGCCGAATTTGTTTTCTCAGCAGTCTGCTCACTCTCACTCTACATGATTATATTTTACCTGCACCAGGTAACTGAGCAACCAATTTGGTGATGAAATTCGGGTCTTGAACAAATGTGACATAAGCATGCAAACAATGCAAAAAAATATCGCAAGATATAGGTATAGTCGATTCACGATTGAATGCGGAAGACCTAGGCCTCATTAATTTGGCTCCAACTATCGGCATTACCCCGGCAAAATTCAAGACTGCTAATCTGGTCGTATGAACCCGAAAAACCTCCAGAGCCTGTAGGCACTTCAAAAAGGAATGCACCAGTGAAACCTAAGGGACGTCAGACACATTCAAATATTGATTATCACATCGACCGGAGTTGTTATCTACTCAATTACCGTTAATTTCACGCTAGTAAATTGACCCTAACTCCAATTCTCTTGGGATCACGCTGGACTAAATAACGCACAAGCAAACCCAGTAATGGCTCAGCACGATTCTCCTTCAGAGGGTTATGAGGGATTAGTTGGATAAATTTGTCATGCAACGAAGAAAGTGGCCCATGATTTGTCAGAATTTATTGATCGGTGGTAGAAATGAAGAGAGAATGGTTAGGTGATCTTTACTGATAGGTGCGATATTTTGTGGATCTGTATCCGTAGGCAGCAGAGACATTATGACCAATTAGTGGGGTGAGAATGTCTGAGTTGATGTTATGTACATTGCAGGATGTCTAGTCAGTTCCAATCTCCAATATATCTCCTGCAATATTGCTGATTTATTTTTGTAGCGTGGAAGACTGATAACTAGTTGGATGAACGGAAGGCTGTCCTAATGGTCACCGGGTCTCACGGAGTAAAACTAGAAGTCTACATTACTCTACCTGACGTGAACTGATGTTGAACAATCCAGTGCGCTGGCGTGTGGTGCGGTCATTTCGGATAAACGAAACTTTCATCACCGAACACCACCCCTTAATGTGTTTTGGATCTGGTCAGTATATCAACCACTTATTGCTCTATGTTCTCTGTTGAGAATCCGTATATTAACTACCGACTTACTTCACGGAATGGAATTTTGACCACTGTAGGTTAGCAAGTAGATATGATCATAAAAACCAGATGGTAACCGTCTATCGTTATGGTAATCTTTTAGTCAAACCATGGTCATATTAATGGACTCACCACACAGTAATCATTTATGTCACCAGTGATTGAGTGATGTCACATAATGTCTACATTTCTATATGAAGCATAATTTCTCAATCAATTTTATGACAGTCTTCATTTTCCGGATTTCGGATGTCCTACATTGACCGCTGTGTTCAATAGGTAATTTTTGGATAACTAACTGCTAAAGTGAAGGTTCACTTATTTAGCAGAATTGGCTTCCCAGCTCGATTTCACACTGCGTCGGCATCGACTTCGGAATTTTTTCTGATTACTAACGTTTTGGAATGAAAACTTCTCAAATCAGTAAGACTAGTTTGTAACCAGGGCCCAAATGGTCTGTGAGGTAGTTTGTGATATCACTGAAACTACTTCAACTCGATTAGTTATGTAATTTAGTTGTCTCAGTGACACTGCGAAGTTATAAAACCTGTACAGTAAAATTATGTTGAGGGCTGATGGGCCAGGCAACTGGATTTCGGTTCATTACATTGTTTGCAACCGAGGCGTTTCCAGGGTTGGCAGAAAAATAGCCGAGCAAATGCTCCAAGTCTTAGTCATTTCACCATTATCTAGTAGAATGACTGAAGAAATTTATTGTTTCTTTCGGAAACGTGACTATTACTACCCTCTTCATATTATGAAAATAGCCGACCCTAGAGATTAAAACGAGAAGTCTCCCGCTGGTATGAGTTATCTCAAGGGTTTTGGTTGCTCCGCCCGTTTGCATTAGCTTCTCACAGTGATGAAGTCAAGGGGAGTCTGCATTTAACCACCATCACAAGTGGCTTCCGATGCACCACTCGTAGTACTAATCACATATTGTGATGGATTGTCAGGTCGGAGGTGCGAGTTTTCGAACGCTCNACTCATAAACGAGAGAGAGCGCGTTGCATGTGACTGGCGATTTGAACAATAAAGATTGTGCTTTATTGGACGCCTTCTCGCTACAATATCGTGTATCTCTTGTGTGAACGTGAATAACCAAGACCAGGAGGCGTATCAGCGAGACTGTTGTGTCCGACCGGCCAACACTAATAAGCCCACTGATAGGCTACCACAAAACGGAGACTTTGTCTCCCGAGAAAATAATAGACTAAGGCTCCAAGATCTAAACTGGAAAGAAAAATATTGAGTCTGAAATTCGAGGAGAGTTTCGGTGAAGTATGTGTTATTGCGCTCTAGAGAAGATGAGGACAAAAAGGAAAAACCAAGGTTGGACTGAAAAACTCAAAATATTCTCCTCATAGTACATCAGCGAGGCTGAAGAAAAGGAAAAGTAAACGACCAGTGAGACCCAGATTTCTGCAAAAAGAGCGGATAAATTGTTAAACTGTAGTGATCGTTCTTCGTCTGCTTGCCAAAGGTGTACTATAAGTACGTCCCTGTCCTACTAATCCCAAACGGTCAGCGCATTCGCGGGCCGGAGGGATCACAACGCAATATAGTTACGTCACCACGAATTATGACACCGGCGGTTTCTTTGCGTACCGCGCGCTTCTGTTCACTACCGCGCAATGGTTACTCGATTAACTTTCGGACACACGTCCATATTGTACTTCTCCAGACAGTCTGGTTTGAAGCTCAATCTTTCTAAGATCCAAAAACAATGTTAAAACACGGAGAACTTATCTGGATAACGACCTGGTATCTCAGCTTTTAAACATCAGGACTTTGCTTGATTGACTTCAGTTTTCTTTACAGTAGATTCCCCTCCGACGGACTTGACTTAGCCGACAAAGCTGAGTAAGCGTTAATGTGGATTTCATCCCCTCCGTGTCTGCTTGCAGCAGAAACTCATTGTTCGAAAACATGTCCGACCACCGAATACTCAAAATTCACTTTGGACTCCGCCAATGAAAACGGCTTGAATAACGCACATTCCGCTGGTACAGTTTCTAAGTTTTCTTGCCGCACAGCAGTATAGACAGTATCATTGAACGATAAACACACAGGTTAATAGCCAACTTCAGGTTACGGTTCATCCAGACGTGTCCTTCAAGACGTTTGAAATTAGCACCAACCTTCCCATACCAGATTGTAACTCGCCATCCGCAGAAATATTTGTCAGCTGATTGTGACGGAAGCGACAGATGACTGCAGAGGTGATAAAATCGCCACCGTTAGTACGGATTTGTGGTGTAGCAACAATACTGTCAGACCGAAGAAGACTGAAATAAATAAAATGTTATCCTTGTGCTCATAACCGAATCATACTTGGATGCTGCGGTCGCGAAAGCCTTGGTCAGGTGCCGTGGTCTGCCCTTATTGTGTGTGAACAGTGTGCCACCATTTACAAACAGAAGTATGTATATCTTCGAGGTTGAGCCTCTGAAACGTCGAGCATTCAGTAGGTGCCCTCCTTGCGATATCAAACCTCAGCGCCGTCCTCCGCCAAATTATGAATTATAATTGTTGGCATGGCAGTCAAGTGCAAACTATGTAAGTTTGGGGCTAAGACACAGTCCTGCTGCACGCCACTGATAACGCCAAAATTGTCACAGGTTGATTTATAAGAGTGTACTTTTGCCTTTATGCCCACATGCAACAGTCTGACCGAAGTGACGAACGTAACTAGACATCCAAATTTACCAAGCGCAGCTCGCAACGCTTCGCGGTTCACTGACCTTGGTGAAGTCTACGAAAAGGGCAGACCGTGAATGTTCACTTTGTAGGCACTCCTTCTAAACTTGTCGAACGGCAAACAGCAGGACGATCTTGCTGCGAGTCACCCGGATTCCACATTGTTCTTCACAAACACTGGTTTCCAAAACGTTCGCATCCAGTCGATTGAGAGGGATTCTTGCATATACCTTGCACCCAGCAAACTGGTATCCTGATAGTTGTCGGGACACTGCTTGCTATCCTTATTTCTAAGGTATGATAAGGGCATCCTTGGACACTTGTGGGATTACTTCCTGCTCCCGTATGGAATAAACCAGCTAGAGAAAACCTCGTTTCAGTCTACCACTCTTCAGAATTTCACCTGGCAATTCATCCTTGCCTGCAACCTTTTCATTGTGCAGTTGTTTAACCACCCTCCGCACCTCAATTAAATCCGGGGTGTAAGTAAAAATTTGACGGCTGCCTGTCGCAACTTACTTCTCACTGCAAACCTGGTCTGACTCGACGCTGCCATGTCGATGCCATAGCGGTTCAGTTCCATCGCAACTAATGTGTGGCAGCTTTCTGGCAGTCTTGTGGTACTGCACCCATTCAATAGGGTTCTCTCATGTCATGTCTCAACGGAGGGTGTCTTGCGTCCCCAGACCTGAATTAGGTTTTTCTTGCTACTGAGACTTAAGTGAGCATCGTCTGCTCCATCAATCGCGCCGGAGAGGTCATTAATTGGAGAGGAGAGTTTGGTTGTAGCATATTTTCGCCTATCCATCCCGGTGTTTAGAGCAGACAAAGCAACGCCGTCTGTCCTGCGCGACGGCCGACGAAGTACGCCATTTGGTTTATGTTGTGATGTCATAATTTATATGGGCTTGGAATAGTGCCAGGACGCCTATTCCCAAACATGAGATCGTTGAGAATTTCCAGTCGAAGCTTTCGGTTCTAAAGCCCCTAGAGCAAGGCAGAGGGTGACATGCACATGCGCAAACGAAACAACATCGAACAACCAAATTACTACAAGTGAGCACAGGCCCGAGAGCTACGCACATTTTAAGTCAACGTACTCACATAAGACCAAACTGTTACACAGACGAACAAGTCACAAACGAAACCAGACTAGCAAGAACAAGCATCAGACTAAAACATAACACAACACAGCGACACCACCCACAGTGGGTATATCAGGGTTTTATGTAGATACTCCCCTTCGGTGAATCTGGTATGGCCGAGCCCACAAGGACTGAAGTTCTATTCAGCAGTACCCGCTGGATCAAGACACCACGCAAGCCTGGCCACCACACTAAGGTGGAAGAAAAGGTCAAGATTGCCCATATAATTACATATTAAGCTGTCTAGCAGGTACCAGTCTTCACTGCTGTGATTTTGTGTTCAACTGAGAATTCTGATGAAAAACCAACAGCCGTTCATTAGGGTTTTACTCTTCGAAGTATAATATACTTTAAAACAAAATCTTGAATCATTCTCGGTTAAATGCGTTTTCTACATTCTGACAGTTAGGAACTACCGATGAGCTTCAGAACAGACTTGGACATCTTTCCAGAGGAAACTGAACAAAACGCCCATCAAAGTGTAGAAATTAAATATCAGCTGTTAGCGGTGTGCAACTTACATCGACCAGCCGGCTACCTATGGTGTGTTGGTTTGCAACTGTGAGGATAAAAGAAACGTCCTAAAGCAGTCGGATGGCTCAAAGTGCTGTGACTGTGAGACGTATAGATATGTAATATTATATGCACGTGGGCTTATATGTGTAAAATCCAAGGTTGCTCAACAACATCTCTGTGATTCAAAAGGTAACTAGTTAGAAGAAAACAGATGACGTGCGTGAGAACCGAAAACAGAAGGGCAAAACAATACCTAAAGGGTATCTCTCTCCTAAAACTCCATTGTTCTTCAGGATTAGATTCCCAATCAAAGATCCTTATTGATTTCCAAAAGTTGTGTAAGGTTTTCAACAGAAATTGAATGATCTACTGCGCCTACTGCTTCGTGGTCGATGTGTTAGCCTATATTAAATCGAACAACTTTCAAACCTGGTCGAAGGTCTCGCACTTAGTAAGTTTTGTCAGCTAGCTCCGTTACCTTCTTTAATTTCTTACCTAAGTTAGAAGGAAAACCTCATTTACTATAAAAGCTGCCATTAATGTTGGTGTTCAACTTTTTGTAAATGTAACAGTATCTGGATAGTCTGTTATCGTGAGGTTTCATCCATAGTCGAAATTCCACGCAAAAGAATGTTCTCATTAATTTATCTCAAAAGCTGACGCCTGAAGAACATAAAAACGTCCTTCTTGTTTGGCATATTCAACAAAACGTCTTCGATGTACGAACTACTAGATTATTTTTGTGTAATTTTTGGCTTGTTCAGTCACATTGAGACTATGAATTTGAACGGCACATTATACCACTTGTTCATGCACAAAATTTTGTTTTCATTATTTTCCACTGTGTTGTTCGTCAACCCGCTTGTCAGTTACATTGGATTCAGTCTACCTTGTTTCGTGCAAGATGCTTTGGCAGACTCCTACCAGTTTGAGCTGAGTCGGTTGTTGTTTTCAGGCTGCTTAACACAAACTGATTGTAATTGAATATGGTACCAACTCTGAGCAATTTAGCTAAACAACTTGACGGACTCAATGACAAACATTTTACCATTAACTTCCATTGTTTTAAGTCCGCCTACAAAAGTGAATGAATTATACTACTTATCAAGCTTGTATCTTCTAGTCACACCACTTTAAGACAGTCTATATTACTTCGTTTTAACTCATAGCAATGCACAAACAAATAAAACTTATTTGTACCCACTTCTTTACAGATAGTGTGTGCAGTTTCAAAAAATTGCGGGTTTATTCAACAACTCACATGCAACTACGTGGTGATTTGTCGAGATCGTCCAACGGAATAACCTACTGTCTGAGCCGTTTGTAACCAAATTTGCGTTCGACAGCATCCTTCGGTCAACCATTCTGTCTGTTTCCGACTATTGAGAATCTGATGAGGACAGCCAGGTTTTATGTGGAATTAAAACAACTACTTCATCACATTTGTGCTAGTCGGTAATGTTTACGGTAAAGCTGATCTGTTTTTGTCTCACACTCAACTGTTAGGTTGCTGAAAGTCCGCAGAAATCGGTCACACAGAACATCCCCTAACTTTTCAAGTTTTCCTAATATAATGTTTTGTCAGTTCAGTTTCATAAGGGTTTTTTACCCTCCACCGTTTCGGTGAAACAGTGGCTGAACCACGTCAAAACGTTGTGTGAGTGATTGCAAACAGTTTAGGGGCTTGTAGCGTTGTCGGAGTGTTATCGATTGAACGGCTCCGGTACATTCAGCAGAATTTTTCCCGCTCCCGTCCACACCCAGACAAGTCAACTGTGACCACACGAGCTCAAATATATTCATTCTCTCACAAAATAAGTCACGCCAGTGTTCAACTGCCCAAACGCGTGGGTGCTCCAGCATATCCGTGTGTATGCGTGGGAGGGGGGTTATGTACAGGCTGACCCTCATGTACACGTCCACATATTGTGACAGGTGCCTGGTTGTACCCATTGTTGTGAGATATACGAAATGGGAAATAACGATCGACCAACGGATCGCTTTGCATTTGTACACTACAAGGATAGCTGTCAAGTGAACACTTGGCTGTACCCGTTTAACGAAAGGAAACTGATTTATAAGTGAAAATACTCGAATGAATGGAACTAGTGATAAGGAGAGTTACACTCAGTGCACATCATACAAATAGAACCAACTTACTAAATTAAACAGCTTATTTTAATCAGCCATTGTAGACGGCCGTTAAGTTGAGAGTAAACAGTTGGCAACGACCCGTGTTTTCTTGTGCTGCTCCATAAAATTCATACTTCACAACCGGTTTCTACCGAAGTCTGAACTCATCAAAAGGTCACAGTCGTTGTAATATGACGGTCTGTTGCTGGATTATTGGCACTGTTCTTTCCCATCGCTTTAAATCAGAACTGTGTATGCCGGAGTCTGTGACGCATCCGAGCAATACGGAAACATACTATAAAGTTGGAGTGATGAATGACTGAAACTCGTTATTTCTTGTGCAAACTTTTCATTACCGACTGGAGACAGCCATGGCGATTGTGTGTGTGTGTGTGTGTGTGTAAGCCACTTAATTGTGATGTGCATATATACTACCCCAACTGATCAACCTGGCTGCCTGCGTTCTCCTTCCGGACATGTTCCGCATGCGTTCGTTCGTTTCACTTAACCTCACCAGTACTGACATGCGCATTGACGGCTCGTTTGTCTATCATTCCAGTGGCTGATTGGCCGGCACACTGACAGCTTGCCTTATGAGTGGTACTCATCTTATTCCATGCTCAAGCAAACGGCTAGGTTAGAAAGAACTTTTAAGAGAAAGAAACTTCGTTGGCGTTTGAGAACTTTATTATTACTTCCATTTCCCGTCAAACTGGGAAAGAAAACGGATATAGTAACTATTTTTCGCACAGCGATCTTCAGATAACAAGAACGGAAAACCGATGAGAAAAGGCCAGAGATATAGCAGAAGGTTTCTTACCTAAAATACCTGTTCACTTGCAGTTGTGGTTAAATGTATAGAGAACAGATCGCTGCGTGCATCAATGTACGGCGGAGCATTTTCACAAGTAGGTGTCATCTGCAATGACACAAACTGACCTACCAACTCTAATGAGCCAAACATCCTAGCGGTCGGTCAGCAAGTTGACCCGGTCAAATGGATCGGGATAATGTTAACTGACAGCAACCCTAAACTGCAAGAGATTAGCGAAGCACCGTTAATCTGACATCGGCAAGTATTATGTGCATCGAGGTCGTTGACGTGCTAAACGCTTGCTGTAGAACTGCTCGCAAACAGTCAAACTAATTGGTTGGTCCGTTCATTTGTTGTTTCTGTGTACAGTTCACACAGAATAGGCAGTGTTTGCGTAGGCACCCAGTGAGAATAAATTGAAATCCTAACAGCATGCTACACGTCTGATTCCTGTCTTGACTAGAAAGATAAGGGGAACTCAGAGTTTTAAATATATACTAGTCTGCGATCTACGAGAACACGGTCCAACAAGGAAGGTCAGCCGATTTACACTGTTTGATTGGCAGTATTAGCGAAAAAAGTACTGGGCCATTGTGTCACTTCGCAAAATTACAATTTCTCTAAAAACATCAAACGCAAAGTAAGAGGAGGTTAAACAACAAGGTTAGGTGTAACACAGATTATCCGAATGGTCCAAACGACAATTCTGAACGAATTAAATGTATTCGCAATAAACTTAGGCCTGATAACCGAGGCAATTTAACTATTGTTAATGAAAAATCATAGAGTTCAAGCTTAAACACGGGAGATATTACATAGTAGTATTATTGAAAACCATGTATCTGAAGGAGATTGAGCCGGCTGGAAGAATAAGCCACACCGTTCAAACACAGCCCAGTATCGTTTCCCGCCTTCAGCTTGATGAGTCCGTTGGTGTTGCAAACTCCTCTCATTTGCTCGTTTATGTTCGGGGTAGCCAGCTGCATAAAGTTAACGGGGAATGGGCCTATTGCAAGCCAGCAGTGTGGTGCAAATAAGTTGCTTGACAAAGACCAGACAACACTGAAATTCACTTTTCAAATGCACATCACTGGCGTTGATGTGATCACTTGTTCAGCAGTACTGCTGTCAACGTTCAGCCAGACACAGACTGTCAGCCTAGTGCACACAAAATGACTCGTCCCAGATGTGAACGCATTACGGCACAGCGATAACACTTTGCAGGGAGTGTGCGTGAAATGCACTACACATACCTGACCGCTAAACTTCCACACAAGTAATCCCCAGTGAAGATGACGAAATGTGAATACCAGAACCTCAGTCTAGTCGTTTTTACTACATACAACGGCGCACCATATACAATGGTCTATTCTTTTATCCTCTGCCTTAACGTTGGGGAAAGTTACAAACTTGGGAAAGTTCTCTTAATTGTTAAGCTTCATAAGCCAGTAAAGTGACCGACAAGCTAGTACGTTTATCCAAAAAGTGTGCGGAAACAAACAGCCCCAATTTCGTTGTTGCCAGAAGCCAACTGTCACCTGTTTACTCATTTCGGGTCCCTCGCTTATTCGGGGACATTTGAAGTTGTCACACTTGTCGGGACCTAACACCCGTAAAAAATAACTTGCCTGTCAGCAGATAAGACAGCTTGTTCAACTTTTACTCTTTCCTGAACGCCACCTGCCAATAACTTTTCTTGCTTTGTTCCCGCTGAACATGGATTGGGTATGAGGTCCTGAGTGGGATCACAGGGTGAGCGGCTCACTTCATGCGTACATGATGAACAAACCAAACCTACAAGACTGAAACTTGACGAAGTCCCAGTGGTCAGTCAGCCGTCTTTTACGTTTCCTGTTTAGAATATGAATCCTGTTGGTGGGTTGTTTAGCCCTACGCTTAGAGCATTAACAAATCTGATATTTTTTGATAATGCCATGACGTATGCGAATACTTCAGTGTTGCTTTCAAGGGAGATCTGACTGTAGTGGTTAGCAATAAAGTTGGCTTTATACTAACAGAGTTAAGGATATCCGAGTTATCGAGTGAAGAATAGTAGTGGACAATAGTAGACGCATGGACTTTGCCACATCATACCCTTACAATACACTCTTTTGTGGAATGTAAGGGGATCTGCGTTTGAAACCAACCTGTTGCACACTGAAATAGGGAGACGAATGTTGGAAGCAAATTGTGAAGTACAAATTTCTCCTTTTTGACGGTTTGAGTTAGACCTGTTTTGTCTTCTTTCAGCATCAACCTTGAAGAAATCTAGCTTGGATATTTGAATATAGGAAGCCAGTAGCAACATTTCAAAAGCAGATAGTGAGAGTTGGTAGCTTATCAGTAGAAGCTGTAGTGTCACTTACGAACTAGTGATATTTTTCAGTGCCTGCGGGACAAGCAGAAATTGGATTAACAATAATAATAGCGCTAATATTGTCGAAGGAATTTCAGAGTCTGCACCGGAGTTTTAAAAAGCAAATTCCAAGTTTTCTATTAGATCGTTCGATGCTACCATTAAACTTTAAAAGATATTGGAAGAATTCTGCACACATGCAGTGGCTTACTACAGTGACGAATGATATCTTGCTTAAAGTGAAACTAACCGCTGCAATGCTAGTCAGGTTCCGGCTTAGAATAATGATATGGTCACTTATATCCTTCATGAATACTAATCAGGGTACCTCTACAACTCTCCACAAAGTAGATTATCAGAGTTCCTTACACTAATCTCGGGACTTTAAGATGCAGAACTGGTTTTTTGCCTATGGAGGGTGAAATAAGGGTCCCGGTTGATGGGTTTTCTACCATGAACGTATTTACTTTAAGAACAATCGTAAATCTGTCCATCAGATTAGAACTGTATATATTTACTAGTTTCTTTCGTTCATCCTGTTGACATTTAGTTGCATTAATAACAAACCTGCGTTCATCACGAAGGAAACATCACCAAAAGGAAACAGCGAAACCTTCTCATCACAATGGTTGGTTATTCGTACTGCTGCAAAAAGAAGAACTTTATTTTACTGGGGCCACCAAAATCGACTTATTATGACGAGATGATAGAAAACTGAAGCAACTGGACACATTCTGCTTTACTGGAATGATCCACAGAACGAAATTAACTATGAAACCATCTGTGTTCATATACATAAACAATACATAAGCGATAACTACACAATTGCAGTTAATCTTCATCACTGTCGTGCACATAGCAGAATAACGATCTTCTGTGCAATATTACTCCGTAGAAGTTAACTTGAAAGCATGAGGCATTTCAACAGCTACCGCTGACTAACTTAAACAGGTTGCACGAACTAAATGGACATAAAGTAAAACAGATGCAACGCAAAAATATATCCATCTTGATGATAATGACTAGGTGAAGCACTGCAAAAATGATGTCGTTAGTATAAAGGTCGTCCAACCTCTGCTTAGCCGAAACTACGCAATTTCTCGTCACCAACCGACAGGAATTCGTCGACCACCCAGAATAAGGGGTCCCACCAGTAGAAGTATAGTCCCCGAAATCCAAGACACCACACCTGTGTGAATTAGTAAAGGCCTATAAGTAATTTACTCATCTGCGACTATTATTATCGATAGTCCGCCCATCATGCCACATCATATTCACATTGCTGGGTATGACACCTCCACTGCAACTCTCCCCAAAGTCAGCAAACCATTCCATCTGTGTGCCACTGATGTGATTTTAATTTGCATCGTCAAACAAACGAGAAAAGTTCTCGGGAGAATTGAGGCGGCATATTTTACTACTGAACTGTCACAGAAGATTGCATCCCGGAGCTTCACGTGACATACATGCGAGTCACGGTAGACCTCAAATCATCCCTGCGCACAGTTAAATAGGTTGTTTTCAGACATTTGCCTAGTTGCCTTTCGCGAATTCGGTCAAAAGTTTTCTTAAAAATTACAATATCTTTCAACAAAAGTAGATGGTCAATAAGAAAGGTCTGAAAAGAAGTCGGTTTTGAAAGGGCAATACGATTATCGCAACAGGTTATAGGTTCGTTTAAACGGGACCTTGGCCAGAAATTTTTTATATTTTAACAATTTTCCAACTGAAGACAAAAATGTCACTCGGATGCTTTCACGAACGTTTTATTCGGCATGTTCTATTTCAGAGCATGCTGGAGACTGATTACGATGGCCAGTATTCGAACGTAAATCTTATTTATCTGAATAAACATACGTTACCCTGAAGACAAAACTGTCAGTACGTATAACCATCGTTTATGTGACTGCGTACTGTGTGAGTGAAATAAGAATTGTTGTTTAGAAATAAAGGGTTACTAGGTCGCCGAATGAAACTCCGGCTGCTCTGCTGATATTTGTAACAGTACTCGCATTACATTATAAACCACTACTTTTTTTCAATTCCGTAATAAGATACTTTTAACGAGTTTTGGAACACGCGCAGTCTTAGATGAACAGTGAAGTTAATACTTTCTTACTAAGCGCCTCCGAAGCTTTGGACGTCTTTCCACCAGACATTCAGCCCAGTATTAAAACAACTATCACCAAACGCTAACGTTCTGTTTTCTCACCCTAGTTTTATGCATATAACAAGTAAGTATCTGTGAATACTGCGTGGCGAAAAAGTAACGGTGATTTTTTGGGATTAGTTTAGTTGAATAAGTGAGCATTAATATGCTTCAACAAATTAAGGCCAACATATGAGGAAACAATTTTATTGGAGGAAATATGACACAGATCAGTCACAGATTATGTATGCTTGATGAACAGTTACAGCTTTCCGTTGCATCTTTGGTTGCTCTGCTACTCTTAGAAGATACTTTTAAGATTACCTTCCACTTCGATAACTTCTGCCACAAGTTTGCGATGAACGGTAACGAGATGTGTTTGCATGAAATTATCCTAACCGAGTTTTCCTGTCAACTTTTCTTCACCTTAAAGCTGTTCAGATATGCGTGTCTACCTGGCCTTGCTGGGAAATGTTTCCTCCACAATGCTTCAATTTTCCATTCTATAAGGTGCTAGAGATGAAAATGGTTGCCACCCTGTGTGTTCGCAACAAAAAGAAGGCCGCTTTATATCGGTATCAAGTTTAATAAACAAAATGTGTAGAAAGTTCAGACTGCAAGCATCATGCACTTCATACGAAACAGGATGATCTAAACACGATGATTCAGGAGAGCTTCATATATGTTGAATAGTTCGTCATCATTAAGAAGCAAAGCACGTTCTGCATTGTGTGTGTGCAGATCAGCATTATAAGTTGAACTTGTAATTCCAATTCCTCTTATCTGGAAAAAGATCCACTGACGTACAACCAAAAATGCTGTCAATCGTTGGGCAATCCATCACTTTACACGTATATCCTTCACGTTCAGATGGAATAATCTCCACCAAAATGAACAAGAACTTAGAGGTAAACAGTGGGATTTTGGTTGGGAGCAAATCTGGTTCTCTGCCGAACTCATTCCAATTTCGTCCAGTAATAAGAAGTTCAGTCTGAGTACGTATTCCGTCGTTTACGTAATCGTGTCTCTTGAAAAAATGTCTCCTCTTAAAATGAACGCTTTTGTTCTTATTTGCTTCAGTTTTCCAAGAACGTCGGTGGTCGACTTTGTTAACGTTCGTCTACAATCACCGTGCTCATCGTAGTTTAACTAATTGCCGAAAAATGCATATTAATGTCTCTGTAAACTGTCATTTACAACTTCTCTCCGGCTGACTTCTCTTGATCGGTAATCAACTTTGAAGTAAGCGACTGTTGGAAATAAGCGAGGCTTCATTGAGAACGAAAAAGCAGTACACAGGCTGATCAGTATGTCTATGTTATACGCGTCCATCTTAAAAGTAATGGTTACAACGCACACGGGTAATAATATTGTTATTGAACAATGGTCGTTACCTCAACAAAACATTATATCTGACTTCGAGAGAAGTCCATTCGTCTTACCATTACAGTCCTTGATAGTCCTCGTTCGACCTCATCAATCTGCAGCAGGCTGAGTGGCTGGGTATTGGAGTGTTGTATTGTCACAAATTTGTCGTGTTCTCCCAAAGCGAAAGAGTCATAGAAGTATCTAAATCTAATGTATGTTTACAACTTCTTCACAGATATCCTTGGAATGCACACACCTTGGGGCAGTCAGGAAATGACGATAACCGACAGGGATTAACAAACCCCGAATGTTTTCAACAATGAACTTGTAGCTATTTTCAACAACTAAACCACTAGCAACAGTTTTCTATACGAGCGTAATGGTCAGATCTGTAGTAAGTAAGATAGACACAACCCACGTCGGACAGAAACTTTTTAGTAATGACCAGCGGACGGCGCTTCTCCAGAAAAAGGCCATAATGATCGGCTTGCAGACGTCATACTTTATAGGAGAACGAAGCTCATTTGGAGGGTGTGACGTGCATTCAAGGAACACTTATCCAAGCGTCTAACAACTCGCGATAAATTAAGTCATCGAAAAATCAAACCGCTTGACGTATCAAAGCAGTAGATTGTGCTGTAACACGACAGTCCGGTAACCTAAGCAAAATATCCCATCCGATATAATGTGCTGCAGAGAGCTCATAAAAGTGACACTTCAGTTCCACTCTTCAGTCATTTTTAACAAGCGACACAGATTAACACTGACATCGTTTGTCCCATCAATCACCTCTCAGCATGATACACGATATGGTTGAATTAATGGACAACCGGCTTCGTCACTTTACACTGATTGGTATATTGTTATGAATAGTCGGCAAGCGGAGAATGGTTGGCGGCGTGGTGCTGATTATCACAATATCCTTCAATGTCGAATTATTTTAACGAATGCTTCAGAATTTGCTGAATCATGGTCACAAGGACACCTTAAATATTTATATCTAACGACGATAGTTAAGTGAGTTTTGAACAGATGGTCAAAATTTTCTGCTGTAGCCCAGAAGACCGCCAACACATTTTTCGAGCTTTGAGATAAATGCGACGAAGAACACTCCATTAAAGGTGCTCAACAGAATGTCCATTTTGTTTCAGAATAGTTTATACCCTGGAAGTCAGTAATTCCCCCAGTTCCCGACATTTGCGAAGTGCCGCAAAAACGTGCGTAGGAAACTTTAAATGTTTCTAAATGATCATTTATGTTTATGGGTTCACACAAAAAAAAATCTAGACTCACAAACTCAATGTACAATAATGGCGAAAATACACACAAATCTATAGCTGTGTTACAGCAGCAAAAGACGCAACTAATTAGAGTCTTAATGCAACACGCATTAGCAAACTGCTAGAGCCCAAGTTAATCCAGACTAAAACATTTTCAATAGTTCGTTATTTTAAAATATCTGGAAGATAACCGGCAAATTCAAAATGATTTGTATAACGCACTGAAAACTGAACCATTTGTTGCCACCTGCCATAAACAGACCGATTAAGATCATACAAACTGTCGGTGTCCAAGTAAAAACAGTAGCCTCTAAATTAGAGATGGCGAAAATTGCAAAAGTTTGGGAAAACCTATTGAGCCATCCAGAAGAAAAGTGAAACGTTATTGAAATAATTCAAGTAGAGTACTGACTGTAGCAAACGCGTCAAGTAAAATCCTGGAGAAAAATTTCTTAAGGTTGATTAAATAAAAATCGTGGAGGTGACGCAGACTTATCCCACAGTCCAACTAAAATAGAGCTCGGTCGTAATGAAAATCGACTGACAGTAATTCTGTAATCGTCCAAAACCCTTTGGATTCGTTTGCGATTGTTAAGCAGGACCAGCATGGATGTAGTCTGTGAGAATGACTGAAACAGCGTGAACATATCTTCCTGAAGTGCCTTCTGCAAAGCGACATAAAGTTTTACGTAAAACAAAAAATTTATGTGACTGTTTACGCTGCATTATTGACGTTCGTACTTGCAAGGTTGACATATAGTTCCTGAGGTCCGCAAGTTCGATTACCAGTAGGCTGTCACATTAAAACGAACTGATGAGTGAAGAAAGCGATGGACTCAAGACCATTGCTTTGGTTGATTTAGTAATATTTTTGTAACAAGAATCATTATTCAAAAGCGCACAGACGCACCTTTTAGATTTTTTTGCGCATCGAGTCTGCTCAATGGTCTAAGTTGGACAGTTGACGACCACTGCAAATCAATCTAAGAAGTTCGGGCTTCAGAATCCCAACTCAGTCAGTTATAGGGACATATTTAGTCTCATTAATACTGAATCTGAATGGATGTTCAATATAGGAATTTATAAGAACAGCCGAGTAATACGACAGAACATTAATGAAGGATCAGAAGACCTGAGTGAGGTCATGATCCATTTAAGATTACGGAAAGCATGGCTTAGGTGTTAATATACTGATTGAATTTCTGCACAATTATTCCATTTATGACGTTTGAAGAGTTCACACCGGTCGGGACTGCTTAATGCTTTCCTGTAACAGTTCAATGGTTTAATTAACTGGAAACTGATCATTTCGTTCATTTTTCAAAATTGATATCCTCTTGAAATATTAATGTTACTGATGTTACTTTCGAATAGTTTTCTTCGTATGCCACCGTTACAGTTATAGATGTTTTAACATCTTTTCAGTGTTTGCGCCGGTTGAGCGTAGACTACAACTCAGCTGGCCAACAATAATTAAATATCCTTGTTTGATAGAGAATCATAACCCCACCATTCAAGCGATCTCGATTTCTTTTGTAATTGATCACCAAAAACCGTTCCAAATTGGCCGTATGCGAAGATTTTGAATGGATTCATACAAAAACAGATTTTTCCACCACTCTTGAGTTTCGCTTTATTCAGTCCTATTGGAATTAACTAGTTGTATGTTTAATCGTTAATCCCCTCAGCTTATCGAAACAAACAAAATAGTGGACTTTAAAAATGAAAATCTTTCGAAAATATAATGAGAAAATGAGCCATCATTACTGATACTATGGTCACTAAAACAGCGAAGTCCAGAGCGCTGGATCTGGCTTTATAAGTCGGCTAAACTGAAGTGCACGCTCGAGTCATCCAAACTGCAAAATACCGTCAATTACATCCCTAAATGTCATAACACCTGGTATAATATTCAAGCCATACTTACAGTAAAATGTGATGAAGCAGCCCAACTTCACTGCAAGAGTCACACAGTAGACGAAATCTTATTTTATCGAGATAGAATTTTAAAACAGGGCTATACAGTCAAAGGGAGAAAAAGCCTGTAACTTATGTTTGTGATCATCATAAGGTGTCCGCATTTCACCAGTTTTCTGGTTCTTCATTTGGGAGACCTCACCTTGGAGCATTCTGTTGTATTCCTCTCAGCCTTTACAAAATTCAACTCTGATTGTTTTAAAATTGTAGTGTGCACAGTTCTCTAGTTATCCAACTCACCTAACGACTACTCATCGATTTTTAACGCAAAAGACTAATGCACACCGTTTAACCTAAGCTGTATTACACACTCCTAATTACTTAGTTTAGCTTCTTACCTGGATGAGCCGTTTGATTTTCAGCGTGAAAACTACGCACACAGGTGAATCTGCCGTCAAAAGAAAATTTTGAGCGGAAGTATATGAACCTAAGAGGACTAGTTCTAGCACGAGCTACTTAAAGGTAAACGATTCACGAGAGTTTTGTCTTTTTCACCGAACCATAATACTGTAAAGGGCATAGCTCATTTTTGTACGTGAGGGTGGCGTAGGCAGAAGTATGACTGGTATAAAAGCCGTTTAATTTATATTGAAAGTAATTCGCGAATTAAACATAAGCTAATAATTCATCGTGTATTTTTGCTCACGAGGCATCTACATAATAAAATGGCTGAACATATGTTATTTCAGTCGCTAATATTTTACAGTAGCCACAGAAAGAAGGGACGCACACATTTTGACAGTATAACCAACCATACAGGTTATAAACACTCACGTACGGCAGAAATTCAACACTTCACCCTCTAACGTCTTTAAAGTGTGATAGGCAAAACACACCAACCTATATTGTCGAATAAAGACCTAATAAAACTGTTAATTTTTTACTTCAAAACAGCACTGTCCGTCTCTCAACATGAATGTTGCAATGTTCAAAATAAAAACTTAGTCTTAAGTTATTCGAGATTGATAAAAAGGGCGTGACAAACTTACTTCGCAAATTTGAATGACGTTCATCTTCGTTATTCGCAATTCTAATTGAAAAAAGAATGTGGAAGCGGGCACGGTGGCGACAACTGATGGTTAACAACAAATGGAGCTTCAGCTTGACATAAGGTCGATGTGTGACATTGAAAAGCCGTCGATGACGCCAGAATCCTTTCATTAGTCATATAAAATTCTGCAAAATATTTTTTGCTGAATGTGCATAAAATGCTGTAATTCAAGGTGATGTATATTTCCGATTGAATTACATTAAATGCTTCCGCACATTACGGATGAAATGTTGATGACGATAAAAAAGATTTATTTTGTTCCTTGAAGCTACTTCCTAAGAATTTGGTTCTGAACAGAGGTTGAGTAGGCTCTGAACTGTTTGTATGCAAAACCTAAAAGATATCGTAACACAGGAAAGCTTCTATATACTGACGAAAGTTGGTCATAATGTTCGGTAGCAGGTAGAAAATATATGAGGAAATTAAGCCGAGTTTTGTAGAGTGGAAATTGGTGTGTTAAAAATTTTCACTGACATTTTTCATCACCGAAAACAGGATTACAGGTACTATCACAGGAAGCTAGTTGAACATTGTAAAAAAAAATACGCAAACAGTGGTACGTCGATTCGTTCTTAAGGGCTTCTGGATTTTCATGTGTAAAATAAGTTTCTGTGCCTTATCGAGCGGACTCAAAAATACCGATCGCAATGGTTATAGGTTTAAACTACAACAAACACTAACTTGTTCACATAACAACGTTTGTCGTGAACAGCCTCAAAAGGCGGTTTATGCTATTCACAGCCAAATGATAGACCTCTACAGATAACAGTGTTTGTCGTAAAACAGAATCATTTAGGTACCGTATAACTTGTACCTAGTTCATGTCGATCAGCTAATACATATATTCTAGATAATGCAAGACAGGCGGACAAATATGGAATTTCTCTATGTAAACGGGAGGCCAGTAACTGAGTCCGTTCGTGATTGTATTGTGGTAAAACGTGACCTGAAATCAGACCTGAAATCAGACGCATTGTCAAACCTGAGAGTCGGTAGCGTAGAAATAAATGAAACTTCATTAATATGACCACGCTATGAAGACAAAGGGGAGAGAAATAACCGGGGAGACGACCGTGCGCAACATGAAATCTGTATTATGTCGTCATTCAAACCACGGCTTTATTTGGGTCCGATGAACTTACAGGTCAACATATTGTTGTTGTTTGTCCTTTGCGAATGAATTTGTAGTTGGCTAGATTAAATTATAAAATATAGCAGGATATTATCCAGTTTGGCCTGTGACCACTGCAACGAAATCCATGGAAAGTCTGACTGTTGTACATCACAGGTTGATCCACTAAATACCCACAATAAAATCGACTACAGTAGAATGACGTGACAAAAGCTGCAAACTGCTTTCTGATTAAGCCACATATATTTCTGTTGGTTAACTCTGAATTACTTCGAATACACCGTGATGGATTTTTCAATCTCGATTCGTAAAAATAAAAGTATCGTTCGATCTCATTCAGTGAGCCCCTCCTAAACGCTTATCACCGATGTAGATTGTTAACCCGAGCGGAAATGCGTTTGGCTTGAAGTCTCCAACACTTTTCACAATGTGATTCTACTTGACTTCAAGAATAATAAATACTTAGTGAAGCATCTCTGCATCTTACATGATGTGGTCATATTTCACTGCCTGCATTTCACAATGCTCTGACATCTGAAAAATTGACTTTTCCCCGTCAACCACCCTAGTACTAGGAAGTTTAAGAATTTTATGGTCTTCATGTGCAGCAGTTGGAGTAAGCACGTATATACATACTCGCCAAAAGTAACTTAGAGGCAAAAATAATTGAAGATGTGAAAATTCCGCCTTGACTTCCAACGTTCCACTTATACTCATGCAGTAAGCTGCATAAAATGTGCAAAAGCGTTCGTTTTTGATGTATTAACCTTGTTGTACGCTGAACCACAGCAGCAAATTAATTTTGGATTAACAGTCTTTCTGAGAGGGGAATTTTGTTCGTCCTTTCAAACGGGGTGCCCAACATGGTTAGCGCATCTTTTAAGATGAGATTCCATCATGAACTTTCTGATCAAGTAATGTAGGCTTCCCGATAGCGTTTACGTTCATGACGGTCTGACTATATCAATTACCGCGGTCTCTGCCAACATGAAAGTTAGGATTCGGATGCACTGCACGGATACTGTGCATAACATATAGAAAATTAATTGGGCCGAATGATCTCCTCTTCATTTGTGTCGCTCAGTGTATGAATAATTTCACCAACTCTATGATCTAGTCACCTCAGCCAGAGTTTATCACAAAATACTCATCATTTTGCGAAAGTTAGATAACCAATGTTAAGAGTGTGTGTGATCGTGCTATTCACTACTGAATTTGGTTAGCTAGCATAGGCAACTAAAAGAAGTTAAACTAATTCTACCCATTTACTGAACAGAAAGTACGTTAGATCGGACCATACCGAAACGTCTAACTGTACGAAAAACAAAAGCAGTCTTCATTGTCATACAGACAAACCCGTAATGTGTCGTGTTGTGCCATGTTCACCATTCACTGGATCGAAGGAGTTTGATTTTATGTAAGGCTCTTAGACACAGTTGATAAACAGCTTAAACTAATAGTAAACCTTCAAGAGATAAGTGGTAACACCATGCTGTGTTAATCTATAGTGTCTGGTTGTAGTCCTGTAACGGGCATTGCTAAGGCCTCTCACACTGAATCAGAATGGATTATTCATTATTAACACAAATTGAATACCGCTGACAAACGACAGCAGATTTTGCGCTCAGATAAAGCCTTAGCCCTGACTTCCCATTCTGTTCATATTCCACTTGCATTTATTTTGTCCCGTGACTCTAGTACACACTGCTCAGATGCAACGGCCTCAGTTCATTTTTTGCCTGAAATTTCAATTCCCTGCTGGCTGTCCTCTCAGCAGTCCACTCTTCCCACTTGATTGTCTGTATCGTCTATTAACGCAATGAAATGTCGAAGTATTGACACATGTCACACACATACTTAAAACCTAGTGGTGCTTACCTGATTGACGAACCTCCTGTTTGTGCTTACTTCAATCCCGGCTAGCTTTGGTTAGTATTTCGGGTGTGTAAGCAACAAGGACAAAGACACTTTGTCCGAATATAAGTCCACAAAAATGCGAACGTTTTTTAATTTTATGACAGATGCTGCAATTGCCTAACACCGAACAGCACGAGTTGGTGTGATCAGTTTCTTGCACCAACAGGTAAACTTCATCTAAATATCAGTGCCCCTACTACTCGCTTGTGATGTGAAGTGGTTCCTCGAACTACTTATAGGTAAATAACGACAAAGATTAGGGGTTCCTTTTTATTTACTGCATGATAACATGGCTGAAAACTGATAAAGACAGTGTCCTGACTGCTTGAATGAGTCAATAATACAGTGAAGAATCAGTGCTCTGTCATTCTGCTGATACACCAACGGTTAATCACCCCTTGTTTGCGAGTCCGTCAAAAAAATTATTGTGACATTTTCCATAACAGAACCAGGTTGACGAAGTTGTTTGGGTTTTTGACAAATCAGCTGTTTCACATAAGGTACGCACAACTTTACGAGGTTTATTTCATTTGAAATTCCCGGGAAGGATCCTAGGTGAACAGTTTTAGAAGGCGACCTGTTTGTTTTCCGTCATACGGCAAATGGACGGATTCTATCAAAAATTCTGATTACTTAAGCTTCGTAAAACTTTGTGATTGGTATTCAAGTGGGAAAACTATTTTGAAATAAATCTGTATGCATCAACAGCTAACCGCCGATCATATTACAGCAGTCTGCCCCACCAGTTTTTGTGTTGTCCGGATGCAGTTTTTAAATTTGGTTTATGCCCGCAAAGTAAACGTCTGCCAGTTAAATCGAATATTTGACCATTTTTGCCAATCATTGTTTCACAATTTTGTGACACGAAACAGTAGGTTTTCAGTAACAGAACATCAAAGCAAAAGGAAGATACATGTAAACTTCACCGTTGGCAAACCTAACATACATATATTAAATACATGAGAAACAGAAAGCAGACGGTTAGTGAGCATGCACACACTCATTTCAGGTATCATGCAAACATAACCATTGCAGCCACGTGAGTTAAGCCAGCCGGAGAGTATGCTACGCCACAGTATCTCTAGGGGCTAATGCGTTCGGTTTTCGGTGGCGTAAAAATATCTCTAATGAACTACTTGAATTAGTTTGGTGGTCTGTTTTCCTGAAGTAGTCAGTGATTAAATATATGATTTACAACTACAGGTCCACCGGCCTAAAGTAGTTGTATCCTTGTTTAGTGTAACCGATTGAGACGCAGTCTGAGACGCGCTGATCTAACGGAGTACGCTAGTAAAACCGCACACAAGCTGTTACGACATAGGTGACAGAATAAGCAGATAACTGACAACAAGAAAGATATACCTACGGGCTGGCGATTAGAGAAATCATCTGGCGGAGAACGTGACGCATAAACTAGGATTTGAATTATTGCATACATATGCATTTGAGCTCGGTCCCTACAATTGAAAGGTTAGTTCTATGTATCCGCGAAAGTAGTTAGTCCAGACGTTTTGCCTGTCATTCTTTGCACCAGCTGACTTGTGGTTACACTGGCATATATATAGACAGAACAGACACAAACACACCAGCTTTCACCTACCATTTTCGTGTTTATTTGTTAATGGATGTCTTAGTCTGCTGCAAATATGAGATGAAAGTGCCAGGTAATCAATCAGACTAACTCGGTGAATTTTTTGTTATTAATTGTGTAGCTTTTAACGAATTCACCTTAGTATGACAATAAACTGACTGACTTGAAAAAAAGTAAAACGAAGTGAAACAAAGCCGAGTTTATAACCTACTTCAGCCTATCTAACGTTGATGGCATTTAGCATAGCGAAACGAATTACTTCGGGCGGGTCAAACCCCGCTTTTCTGCACCATTTCTTGCGAATGCGACTTTCTCAGACAGAGTCCATTCGTTAACAGCTGAAGTGCATGACAACCGAAAAGCTCTAATCATACAATATATCGTTTAAAGATTTTTTGAACTTGTACACTAATAACTTCAAATTAACACTGCATCACGTAGTGTAACTAGTAGTTCATTTTCAAAAAGTTACCACGCATTTGTTTGAACTGTCATGACAATAGCAACCTCCAATTTTTATCCACCATGCACATTCTTCTGCAAACGGTTTGCTGACCATAATTATATTGTCATCATTTTCGTTCCTGTCATTCACACCAGCACCTATTTTTTAATAATGAATCAAAATTTCCTATTACAGTTACACGGTTATTAATTATTTTCCGCAAGGTCATGGTTACCACATAATAGCAAAGTGTGCAATCTTTCAATTTTTGATAGAATGCACCACTGTTTCTGGCTCTTATAACCGATCGGTAACCAGCAGGTAACTTCGATTAAGTGAGGGAATTATGGAGATGAACCGTGCACTAAATCAAAAACTGTCGCACTCAACCAATTTTGTAGTATATTTTGACGTGATTTAGCATGAAGGGGTCCCCGAAGTCTGCAATACACGTTAATTCTTTTTCCCGGTTGTCTGGTGAGCATTTATAGACTCGTGTTCGGTGGCTGAATTTTGAATGCCCTTTCTGCCGGATAGTTCTCGTATCCGGTTAATTCGCACTCAAGTACTATTAAATCGCACCCGACGATTTAGGATAATTCACTCAGTAACACGTAATCGATGATTCCAACGAAGCTTGTTCAGACATTCGGGTTAACAGAACGATCTTCCGAGTCCAAAAAACGTCACAAAAACGACAGAAAGGATTAGAATTTATTTGACACTGTCGAAATTACAATAAATGTGCTGTCTCACCTTGAAATTGAATTAACCGAATACCCAAATTATCCAGCACGAATAGCATTCAAAATAAAATAGCCTAAAACGATTCCGCGAACGGCCACCAGTTAACGGAAAATGTGCCTTTAAACAACCTGGTGCAGTTAAAAGTGCGAATGTGTCATGCAGTGCCAAGTGTTGGCAGGTAAGCAATGGTAGGCATAAAAGGAGAAAAAACAGACATTGTGTGTGCGTTCACAGTAAAAAAATTCATCATGATTGTTTACTGCACACAGCAAACATAAGAACAAATTTGGGATAGACGTCCTACGAACCAACCAAACATGTCTCGAAGAATTCACCGTTTCGCGCCATGCCAAACATGAGATGAATAACGTACCAGAACAATTTCAACGGGTTCAAAAATAACTATTGTTTTCAACATTGACTAATCGTGCTAATCAAAACGAAGTGCGTTTACCGGCTCGAGAGAAGGTTATACGGAGGCCGAAGTTTATTCGGTTCGATAAAAATGTGGATGAGACAAATTAACTAAAACAAAAGGTTTCTTCAAAAATTGTTACTAGTGTACTGATTCTAGTGGGCTCTGAATAAAACCCTTTTAAATAGCAGGGTGAACGAACATGCGATCCTCAGTGATAATGCAGACATACCGATGCGTATTTTGACCACCAATGCCCAAATTTTAATGTTTTCATCAATAACAAACTAAATGGTATCTGAAAAATAGTGTAGCGAACAAGCTCATTTACGGTTATTCATCATCAGGCGAAATACATAACATTTATATGGAGCAGAGTTGTCGGGGCAAAGCGAACAAAACAAATGGCAAGTTCAAGTGAGGTCATACACGTCATAGGCAGACACGGAGACAACGTTTTGACACGATTGTGTCACAATTATGACGTAACTGGAACTATAGCGTTTTGATCGGTCGTGGTGTGGGTGGGTGGCCATGGCAACGTCAGCGCCTGAACAAGGCGGTTCTGTACGCACAAGGGTGGATTATGCGGTCGAATTCCGATCGCTTCAACCGTGACCAAAATCCGGCATCTGAGAGCTTTTGAGTGAATGCCTTTGACTTGGCAAGTCGGACGAAAGGAGGAGGCCAGGTTGACAGTATGATTTGTATCAACGAGGTGTGCAACACTTGCGGTGGTAATCGTCTTGTTGACCCCGCTATCCATCCAGGCTAGATGATGGTCGTGGATACGTTCGGATAAGCGCCTGGTCGTGCGACACACGTAATTAGTGCCACAGAACAAACTGAAGTTTTTCTCATCTATTCAGCAAGTAGAATTTGCACTTGCATAACAATCCATCAGTCGATATGAAAACAGTCGCCGTGACCCCAAGTACTTATTTGAGTTCATACCAATGAATTCTTAGCGCAGTTTCTTGACAGTTATGCACCGACCATCCAAGTATCAACTAATCGTTGTGGTCGACTACTCTTTCTCAAACTCAGTCTTCACGCGCAATCTCAAAAATTGCACTGTAATCGTTGGGTCCACGGAACTCCACTCCAACAACATATCGATCTCTGATTCTGTCAAAACCCTGCTTCTGTGTCCTTTACGCGGCTGAGCTTCATAACTGATACAATTCACATTTAGCCGCTTGTAAGCGATATTACACTTGACTCCGTTCAGAAGGGCAACCGTGCACCAGCCACCGCCCCTTTCAAATGCTTCGATAATACATCTGTGTTTCGAGACTGATGCGAGTGTACTTGCGTCCGCCAGCCATGTATGCGAGAGAACTAATGAAAATGTTCTCACAAGCTGCTTCACTCTCACACCACAGCTCGAAGCTTACCACGCCCCTAAACCTCACTCCTATTGGACGTGAGATTCACAAACACCCCTTACCACTTGCAACCCTTTACCTGCCAAAGGAACCAATACGGCCCGCGGTTTGATGAATTATTAAGAACAGGGTCAGTTGATCTGTGCTCCACTTTGACCGCTAACCCCGTTCTCATTAAGCAAATCCGTTGACACCCCTCGAATAACCCAAACCATTTCCTCTACCAAAGTGGCCAGTGCGGAGTACTCTAATTAAGATTGATCTTCCCTTACGGCTAGTTGGGCCAATTGCGTTCTTGCCGTCACATCCAAGACTCTTAGGTGGAAATTCTAATGCACCAAAGTGATTTGTTTAGCATGTAATCGAAAATCTTGTGCCTAAAATGGAAACAGATGTGGAAAACGGTATAGTCTGTGATAACATCACTCTAGGTAGACATGATAGACAGAATGAGAAGGCAGCCGTTGGTTCATACAATCTTGTCAGTGAGAGCAATTTGGTAGGATCAAGTTGCTTTCAGCGTTACCATTCTACCACCATTTGATTACATTTTTGTTTAGACCATGCTAAAAATTTTAATGCGTGCAATAAGCTCTCTTGTTCAAAATCAACCCATATTTTAATTTTGCATTCGAACAACATTTCATTTTCTCCAGCAGTTTCATTCCAATTATATTATTGCTTACTGATATTTTTCTTGACGTCACATCACGAACTCAAGTATAAACACGCTGAGTTAGTTTCATTTGACAGATGTATTGCCAGTTTCTCCAACTTCCTCTGGATGCTAATTATGACTCTCAACGTTGTACTAATAAACACACGAACATCTATTTATATACATGGAATCAGCATTCTTACTTCAAGCCCTGATAAACAGGCCTGAGCCAGTAATGCAGCCGTTAGTCGTGGTGCTATGGCCCAAGTGTAAATTCCCAGTTAGGTGGTTCTGCTGCTTTGAGTTAGCATGTGAACTCCACGCACAGGATCGGCCAAGACTTTGTTACGTTTTCCTGGTTCTCTAACCGTTCGACATTTCTGAAACCTCCCGGTATACCGATAATTGAACATAGAACTCGTGTCGTAATGAAAACTTGCAGAATTTTTTTATACGCTTGTCATTTTGCAATCAGTTGGAGACATTTTGTACAGAAAGACCGCATTCTACACTTTTAAGCTTTGCTGCACATCAGACCTACAAATGTCTTTCTGCAGCAACCTTAACGATGATTACTGTAACTGAGCTACTTAAAAATGTCCACTTTTGAACGGTGGTATTAGTCATCATTCCAGTGATTGCAGAAACGTAGAAACGCCCAGTTAAAACACGTCTTCTGGATGCGGCTTGGACACCACGTTGACTACCAAGGGTTTTTAGGACTAGTGAATTTAAATGAAAGAAGAAGAATCGTTATCTAGTTAAATCCTTAAGTACTCCGTAAGAAATGATTCTTTTGTTATCCAGCACGTTATTTCACCGCTTGTGCGCTTTAATATTTCAAAAACCACCCACCTCTAGTAAATAAACTGGCTGCTGCGTTTGTGAGAAACTTTCTTACCGTGTTGTCAACTAGAAAGGCGTAAATTTTTGTTGAAAACGCTGCCTCTGAATTCTATAAGTCAACGCGGCTGGAAGAGTGTGAAGACAGAATTATATGAAGAAAAAACGTTGCTTAATTAGACGATGAGGTGCCTGTTGTCCGACAGTCACTTCAATACTGCACAGAGAAAGCCGTACGAGTGCGAATTTTCTGGCATGGAAACAGACACTAAGTGCACATCTGTCAACGCTACGGTAGCATACGCCCTGATGAATGAGACTGTCTGACTGGTTGTCGGACATCATGGATCGGCTCAGATACGGAATGATACTTCTTCGCTATCAACCAGCAGACATATTGAATTTTAGATCTCTGACCTGTTGAAGGACAGGTTAATAATGACCAATTAAAAGATCAGTCCAGGTGATGGAGGACTACATCTGTAGGGTTCAACTACTGTTTTCGCCTGTGCGTAAAGGATGTCTTATCGTGTTTGCAGAATGTTCTAAGCCCACTAAGCTATGCACTTTTTACCAGATGGCAAATTACTGAACAACTAACATTATAGGAGATCCTAACCCAGTTACGAATTTGAACAGCGAAATCAGAAAACCGATTTTGCAAGATGTTAATACCATTTCGTATGTCCTCGTCAGTTGCTAACACATAACAGCGGTGAAAATAAAAAAAATATTTAGGCGAATTAAGTTCATACAAGTCAATGTATACACTAGTCTGTCATTGGTCAGAACCATGGCAGACGGAGGTTCAAGGTCAACAGCTTTTGCACAGAGAGGACCGGTTTGCTACGCGGGTCTTAAGAATGACAGGCTTGTGATGACACATCAACACACGGAAAACGTTTGTTGGGTCGACCATATGACCGGTCTCTAGCACGTGTCTGGCGATCGAAGAAGGCGGCTTGCGTTGTTTGGTGGGGTCGCGTCGGGTCAGATAACACATCAAGTGCGACTGAGTAAGCGCAGTGTAGCTGCATTGTACGTCCTTTGGATGGCCTGCATCAGTCGTCGCGTTAGAAACGACATATTACTATCTGCTTTGTACGGTAACTGCATGTACACCGACTCTTGTACACCTACTCTTGTGATATGTATATATTCGAACTGTATTTTTACGCAGAAGGCGGATGAGGTCAAACACTGTCGGCACCACAGCATTTCCTACTACTCTGGCTGACTGGGTGAAAGTGGTTCAATACTTTAATTCTACCACTCACTTTGATTAAGCGTTGTATTTTCCTTCTTTACTTGGAGATTAACTGTAGAAATCTTCAACTTTGTGGATGCACGTTATGTTGATTGAGCCGATTGTTTGGCTGTTGCGTAAAAACGCACCCATAACGGATTGAGTACCACTGTCAGTGACGGAACAAAATTTTCGTAAAGAGATCAGTTCATCAAGTGTTAATCGATTTATGTGGCGATACCACAATAAGAAACAGCTCAACTTAACAATAATTTATAGCTAACGAATATACCAAACTTAGAAACGTTGAACGAACTAAACTGAAATTGTTCCGTGTACATGCTTGAAATATCAGAAGAGAATACGTACAGTGTTCCTCATTTTTGTACTCGGTATTTGGTGATTTCCATCTGCATTTCTTGTGCTGTTTTGCTATAATCATTGAAGCTTTTGAGGAAACAAATGAACAAGCTAAAAACTTAAAGTCGTTTATCAGCAGTGTGTGGCATGAATAACCGCCTGAACTCGGTTTTGCACGGGATTCTTCAGAGGTTAGGTTGAGTTATCATTGAGACTGACTTTTAGTAAGGAAAATAATGCACGCATGTGTGCCGAATACAATAGGTTCTTGTCAGTACCCTCCGCAGGTATGCCGACAGTTGACTATGTTTTGCCAGGCAACCTTGACTGTTTTTACTAATAAACGCATTGCAAACTTTAGGATAAACGTCAAATTGCAGGTAAACTTCACTTTTACAGGAATTGTGGACGCTTACGTTGATTATCCATGCGAGAACACATATGCTTATATCTAGGCAGAAACAGTTTATCCGATAAATTAGGTTGGCTACATTTTGAAGGCTTATTAGATCAGTCTGAAGGACTGTTTGACGAAAGGTTTACAACAGAAATAGGAGGTCGGAATACACCACGTTCCGTTCCATTTGATAGCGACTACAATCAGCGCACTTCGATTGGTAAGTGTCCCGTTGATGGATAATTTAGCAGGAGTTTATGGAGAACACTTTCACGTTACAATCTAATTTCGTTGGAGTATCAGTGATGCTAATACAGAGGAATCTACTTCATCATCGTCCAATCACAGTGGCAGTTGAGTTGATTAAATTACATCGGGCTCCCGTTCAAACGGAGTTCTAATAGATGCGCTTACACATCTGAATCTGCGAAAAATGAAGCATTTGATAAAAGTTTCTTTAAGGCTACAGAAACGACGCCAGACTCAGATTTTTGTAGTTCCAGAATGACAATAAACAAGAATGTCACCTTCCTGTCTGCCTTTCGGTTAACAAAGTAGATGTGCTGTTTGTCTTTTTAGGATTTATCAAACCAAGCATGGAAATTGTGCATGGAGTATGCACTCTAATTATGCGTCATCTCATGTCACCATATGTTAATGGAAGAAGCATAATATCTCCAGACAATGTGGTCAATCATCAAATGGTTTTATGGATATCCGCAATGAACATTCAAAAGAAACTTCCATGTTACAGTCCACTAGGCCAATTTAAGAAGACAAATTGTAATATTCGATTGTAATATTAGATTACAACTGGTAGAAAGGTAAACTCCAAGTGAGCTTCAGTATCTGGTTTGTAGGTGAATTGTAAGTCACATGATCTAAAAATAAAATCCAGGGTTAAAATGCAGTTTTTACCTAACATTTAGTTGGACGACTAAAACCTACCCCTCTATAAATTTGAAACGAAAGATATCATTAATACGTACCGACACGTCAGTACCAAATTTACAGTAACTTGAAACGGGTTTTTATATAGAGCAGTTAGGGGCAGGGTGGATAGCCAATCGGTGGTTTAGGAAGGGTCACTAAATCCAGGGAAGAGTCAAGTTTACGAACAATTGTTTCTGAACAAACAAAGTCGGATTCAGTCGGTTGATTACGACCGCTTTAGCAAACCGCAGGAATCTTGGATTGGAGTGACGCATTAGGATTCTGATTGTACAAATTGAGTCAATAACGTAACCAGTGGTCAGGACGTGTCTTGCGACTGCGGACGCTGGTTGCTTGCGTGTTTTAACTGCAGTGTCGTTCTTCTGTAATACAGAGATCTGTACCCATTTAAGCAAATGTTCCTTCACTCTGGAGATCAAATACCCCTCGTTTCTGCATATGTAACTTTCTTTGCAGTCAAATGTAAATTGGTAGACACAATATGAGGTGGCACCGACAGGCTGATCTCCTTTGACTGACGAGACAGGCAGTTCATAGGTCCGGGCTAATACGCAGAGTTCTGTTGCGTTAAATGTTCGTTTGATGCATGCTATAATCACCTTTTAAAGGCAATTCTATATAAACCCTCTTTTTCCCGCTGTGGTCACCTGTTCGGAAGGTGTTTTCGGTTTGCTATGCCTTTCTATGAGCCTTATTGGATACCCGTTAAATTGTGATATAGATGTGATCAAGTCTAGTTCCTTCACAAGTGTATCCTGTGTACAGATTCGCCTTGCTCGTGTGAATAGTGTATTCACTAGTGCGCGGTTGTGATGGACCGGTGTGAAACTACTAAAGTACTGACGAGTCAATACGAAATGCTTGCATCTACCAGTTTTCGCCCTCTAACGGTTTGGTTCAAACTTCTGAAGGGAATGAACTTTTTCAGATATTATCATTGCCCATGATCTTGTCAGCCTGAGCCTGATGTGTACCGAGCAAATGTCTTCCATATTCACAACACAAGCAAAAGTTTGGACGATATTTGACAGCTCCGACGTACATGTAGACGTTGACTTGATTTCATTCAGTGCATTTTTAGGGAAGCAAAGACTCCCAGAATACTTTTGCCCAGATAAGGCATTGAATCTCCTGCATTTTAAAAGTGATAGAGTTGTGCGTTCATTTGAACTCCGTGCTTACAGAAATGACGAGATGAAATTCCCGTTCTGGGCTAAAACCCCCACTACCACCACGTCTTAGTACCAACCGTTTTTTTAACTAGATCAATTTTTATTATACTGAATTCCGGTTCATATGATTGTATATGCAGGTCACGTGATAGAACCATCTATGACTCGAGTATATATTAAAGATGGTGGCTTCGCTCCGCGGCAAATGTACACCATGCTATATTTTTCTTATATTTGGAGAGCCCAATGGTAACCAGGCGTGGATACATCGACAAGTTAATACTATAGGCTACAAATGAGCTGTAGACCGATAAATTTAGCAAAATATCCTATTTTGATCGGTCGAATTGGTTTATCGATCTCCACAACCACAGTTTGTAATTAAACCCAAATTATTCAACAGCTTTTCTGGCTCAACTTATACCCACAAGACACAGACTAAAGAAGTTTAGAAATATCAGCCATCGGATCATAATAGAGAATCCCAGCCTGTCTCCGTTCTCTCCCAAATTAGAACCACAATCTGGGTTCTGTCACTCATTACCAATTCCACTGAGAGCAACAACTGTTATCTGATCAGAAGTTCCATCATAGTGACATCAGAAAAGTGACTGGAATGTCTCAGTGATTGACATACGATGTCGTACACACCAAACAGCTACTGGGAACAATTTGGATACGCTGCCTCGTCGGATAATCACCAGGTGTTTAATTACACGAGCTGTATTACTGACTGACAAGTATTCACTGACTTGTTCCCTTTATCTGATGATCTACTTGACCATTGTTTTAGAAAATGAGTGACACTTGACAGCGTATTGGTAATAGTAACATTGATAAAAATACTCCTCTCGTTATGCGCACTGTTGACAGTCGTGTAAAAACTAACGAATCGCAGATATTTTGAATACTAAGTT
Source organism: Paragonimus westermani (assembly GCA_008508345.1). Lineage (NCBI taxonomy): Eukaryota > Metazoa > Platyhelminthes > Trematoda > Plagiorchiida > Troglotrematidae > Paragonimus > Paragonimus westermani. The sequence continues at coordinate 174,828 of QNGE01000449.1, forward strand.
ACGTTCACCAAACTCAGCTTATTACGCTTAATCGAGCTCTTTCGCTTGATAGATATATTGGAAAATGTTTGTTCTCCAATAGTTCACTAGACGGCTTAACATAAGACTGAAAGAATAGATGGACCGATAGCAAATAGCATATACCTCTATCGAAAGTGTGTATACACAACAGTAACTGCGACGAAGGCAGCAACAAAATTAGAATAATACATCGAATGTGAAAACGAGTCTTATTACTCATTTGGTTTTATCTGTTAAAAGCATTGAAACGTTACCTGATGAAATCACATCCATGAAAGCAACAGATCGTGCTATAACCGGCCATTCTGTTTACCATGTCTACTTACCACAAGTAATAGGGATCAAAGTCTGTTTTCCATCTTACGAAATTCTCTTGCCGAACCAATAAGATCGTAATTTCAGTCGGAAAAGCTTTTTATACGTTGGCATATTGTTGACGGTGCATGAAAGGTTGGTTTTTGAGTATTGCATCAATTATCAGGTTGGCAATTTTAGCTTAGAAATATGCACGGAAAAAAATGACAGCCGTATCTCTCACCTGGAAGACCTTTGCCTTTTCAACCATGTGCTATTTATTCGCCAGTTCTCAATGAGTTCGGTCGTTTGTCGTATTTAGAATATTCTTCATCATCTAATGGACGAGGAAGTTGACATTTGCAAATGGTTCTTAATCCAGGTTTTGTTTGAGTAGCTTTACAAAGCACTTAACACCGTAGTTTGGTGGAAAGCTAGGTTTTCTATATAACAGCTTCCTTCAACGAGACCAGGTTCAAGCTATGATCGCTAAAATGCCCAATAAAAAACCACCTTGGTGTCAGTTTCAGTTGCCAAGAAATACACAGCGAAAATCAGTTTACCAACAATCGAAATAATACCTTTCAACAGAGACTACATCGTGTTTACTGGTTTTTCTTCATCTCAAGTGATTCTTGGGTAGATAGAAATAATCAGGCTTCAGAAAGTTGGAGGAAATAACACTTCGTCTTATTGTTAATTTATTGCTGGTCGTAACAACATGCCACTTTATTCACTAGAAATGCAAAGGCACAAGCCTGGAAAATTTTGTTGGATATCAGTTAATCACTCGATCTCCACGCAGTCCTTTGAGTATCCAGTGATGTCGGTCCCATATCATTGAAAGAATTTAGCAAATTTGCAATGGCCACGTATCAGAAGTAACTATCAAGCAACGGAAACTGTTGATAAACTTAAAACTGTCATAGTTTCCTATTGTGATCAACCAACATGTAGGCTGTTATCACTTTCAGATATCTGTACTGGATTCCAACACGATTTGTTGAGTTAAAGAAACGGGCAGAGCAAACGACAAAATGCCTAGGTACAGCAACATTTTCCTTTGTACGTGATGTGTTGACAAACGGGATACTAAATTTTAACAAATCTGTTATTCGAAAGAAATATAACAATATGTGAGATCCACAGTTCCAAGGATACACACAACAGAAGAACATTCGGCCAAGGCCAGCAATCAAATGTGAATTTGGCTATCCAAAGTCTGTAGTCAGTGCATGCATTAGAATCAAGTATATATGAACCAGCCAATAAAAAGCAGTCAAAATAGGATAAGTGAGAGCTTGCCTGTAGGCGTTGGTATGCTGAAACCTGGGGCCTTCAGCCCTGGTTGCAGAAAAATATACCTCATCAACAGTGGGAAGGCTACCACAGCACGCGTATTTAACAAAATTTGGATTGGATGGGTCAATGCGGGATTCATGATAACCATGATAGTTCACCAAGGGAGTTGAGAAGAAAGCCACCCCGTCAGAACAAAATACACATGGGTTGGAAAAGTCAGGGAAATTTTTTACATGGAAGCGAAAATCCGTAACGCGCCTCTTCAAAGTCCAACTGAGGTCCCATACTGTGATACTATGCCACTAGTCTGGTTTCCAGAAATCCACACCTAAACAAAAACGCCGACTGCTTGAACCAGAATAACTGTGCTTTTTGACCAGACACCTTATCCAGCAGTGACACTGAGTCAACAGCCGTTCTCCACGACTCCCATCTGATCCTTCAGTGCAACGGCAGTGTTTTCACCAGTCGCCACAGGTGGACAGCTGTATCACGTATTGCATCAACACAATGAAGCCCCATAGGTAATCAAAAGCCTTCAAGTGTCTGACGTAATCAGAATCCCAGAAAAATAATGAGCCGTCCACAGTCGGACTTGTCACCGCGTTTAATCTAGCTGGGATGAGGTTCAACTCAAAAACTTCAGGATCCCCCATTATCGTACTACGGTAGTGGCGTTGCTGAGGTGAGTCCCGTAAAAATTCACACGTGCAATAACAGGCAAATTCTGAGGGGGTTTCCTTACATCATATACGTCCCCAAAGTTTGGGAGACCGGTGAATCGCTAACAGAAGATTCGTCACCAGTGTGCTAGACCTTTCCAGACTACTGTTCATACATTACAGAAAGAACAAGATATCAGCCTGCATATAAACCGACTTAACTTCTTTTCTAATTTCACTCTCACAACCAAAGAAACGCGGACGCCGAGTACAGCGGTCAACGATTTCAGCCACAGACTAATACTGGTTTTCAGCAGTGCCATCCGAGCCATTGGGAAAATAAAACTGCAGCAATACAAGTGGCTTACAACAGCGTCACTACAAACATAGGCGTCATAAAAACTGTACAGGTGAAAAATATCTTGATCAGCATTTGCCTAACACATACCGATTCGAATTTTCATCTTGTCGGTCTGCTTCAAAGCGCCTCCCACCTACTCCACTTCTTGCCATATATCACATCAACAGGATCTTCTCATCTAAAATTGGTTTGCACTACGCCTGTATGACTAGCTTCGCTGGCAGCAACAACGTGGTGACCAATTTTAGTGGATCGTGGAGTGTGTATACTGAAGATAATAGATCATAACTAGGCCTATCGTGATGGCAAAATCGAAGGAGGTGTGCTCCTGATTTCCAATCGAGATGAATATCTTTGCCTACACCCCTCCGAAAATTCAATGATTTCGGACTGCGGCATGCTCGCCAACAAAGTCGGATGATTAGCTGTTCACTTAACCTGAATCCGCCGTGCGCATGAATTTGATGAACGTCACCATGCGTGGCAACCGTAACTAAGCGGTCATCTACAAAGACGTCAAACTGGACTGCATTCTCAGCGATTTCGTTCTGCAGGCTGCTGAAATTCTGAACAGTTTCCCTCTGAGCGAAGTTGCTACTTAAATTGTGACAGGTGTTTCTTCCAGGTTAAGAAGTGACTTTTACTAAGTTAACTCAATCGATCTTTCAAAACCTTCTAGTTGGCAGTGCGTCTGACAGGTTTGGAAAAATATTTTGTAGTATGCAATATTTTGGAGAAATAAAAGAGAAACGAGGATGAAGGAAGCCAAGTAGCCGCAGTGCTATGGACAAAAGCACATGACGGACAGCGGTAGGTCACCGTCTCAGACAGCAACTTCAACCAGCCGGTTCGGATGCCACAAGGTCTCAAACTGAGTAACATACACTTAATAACTTCATACAAAAGATTCATGTGATGTGATTAAGTGCTTAACGAGCCACTTCTTTGTTTCACCCAAATGTTGGTGGACTCCGTGGCTAAGGCTGAGTAAGATAGCTGTCCAATGGACATACGGAGTGTGTGACCAACCATAACAGTGCAGCTTATTAACTGAACGTGTAAATGGATGTTTCAGATATACTTGCTGATGAAGAGCCGAGCTGTTTGCTTTTCAACCCACTTGACGTGAGCTAACAGGTGGGGACAGTGGTTGTTTTTCATCGATATCGTCAAGAGTGGGCCATACTTTTAAAGCCAGAGAGCAATATAAACCCTACACGAGCATTAAGTACACTTAATTTCAGGGACAACTATTTAGGGCACAATGGATGGCATAGGTAACTAAATGAAACAAGTGCCCACGGTAGTCTAACGGATAAGTTCTCAGCAATTTTATAAGAAGATGCTACCCAAGTTCATGAACTGCCCATAGTCTTAAAAAGAGTGCTCATAAAAAGGAACAGCGTCACCGTACCCCAACCTTGAACGTAGGCAGAGTGAGTTGAAGGTCCAAAAAGCATTCCGTGAAATTCGCCCACCCAGTTCACTTTATTTATCATGGACGGAAGGAATTCAGTAGAAGCGCTAAGCAGAGCGGTTTCTTCTGTACATACCACGTCGGTCAGCTTAGTGGTAGAAAGAAACTCCATGCCAGAAAAGTTGGGAGCCGAGGTTCAACCCTTATAATGTCTTCTCTGAATAAAGGTGATGAATAAATATAATCTTGAAGAGTCTATAAATTACTCTGGAGCTCCAGTAAAACATTGTGAGAAAGAAAACTGAAGGTAGACTTTAGGCCCAGAAACTACGATGATTGTAAGCTATCTTTAATATTGTTGATACTTCAGGACCCGTCACAAGGTCGAAACGAGCTTATTACACGCAAAAGCGGATTAAAATCTTGTCCGTAGTTTACCTATCAAGTTCCCACAGAGTTTGATGGACCGAAGCAGTGTTAAATCAGTTACAATCTTAATAAGATAGAGGCAAGATTACTGCCTTTACAGTTGTCAAGTATATTTTGATCCTTTTTGCGGTTAAGTTAAGCTGTAATCATAGAATTCCCAAACTTCCTGAAAGCAAACTGCGAAGGTACTATCCTACTATCTGTGAAATGAATAGGTAGAGAACATAGGTCTCGAACCTCATAACGTTTCAAAATCACAAACCAAGAATCATACTCCAGTTTTGAGAGGGAAATAACAAACCACAAGTGTCCTGTTGTATATACGGTCTTAAGAATTCTCAGCTGGTCCGTTTAGCTGGAACGATCACTTGTGGAACCGACTTTTAAATATTCTCATCACTTACACTGTTGCGACTACCATCGGGGCCAGCAATCAGGGGGAGCATCATTCTGCTACACCCTGACAAATGGGACCGTTAAAACACGTTCGGTTTTCTAACCAAGTGCTGTTCACCGTTTTTAAAAAAGTTGTGGCAAAACTGCTTTTTCACATTACATTTCCAGAACTGTCACGACTTGTTCGCAGCGTTCATTGTGTCCACATATCTGATTTCCTCGAGATAACTGATTCGCCAGTGCATAAGAAAATGTGTTCATCAAGCTTCTGCTCAAACGCCAGCTGTTTGTTATACGTTCGCAAAAGAACCCCACAAACTTATCTAACTTACCCTTCTTGGGTTTTCTCACCAGTCGCATAAGTTTTTGGAATTCCGTAAGCACTTTACATTCCTCAACGGCAAAACTTATTATGCCATCGTGATTAATTATAGAGAGTTTGCAGGCCTATAGAACGGTTCAAGTTTGTAAAACGACCAACCCAAAGTTTGGTTACATGCGTGTGCATAAGTCAGTATTTCATTGGGCCTTCAAACTTTCGTGCTGACAGATGATTTTGACGTGTGACTAAGTAAGCACAGAAGAGAGTACCTGTTAGGGTAGTTAACAGAAGATATCAAAGAAAGTTCCCTGAAGATTTTCCCATCACAAAAGTATCAGAGATGGTATTCGTAGGACTGAACAAGTTGAACATTAAGAAGGGTGAACAAGAAAAACGCACTGTGCCTAACTATGGTAGGCTTGAAAAATTGCCAACCGTTTGAAACAGCCTACAGTTGTGTACATGCAATAAAAGATATGGATTGTTTGCAGTTGGTGATTGGACTGTTTGCGAGAGAAATAAGAGCACGAACAACAACAAAGGTTAGCTGGTGCTCTGTAATTTTGTATCAGCTAACCAAGTATTTAGCGCAGATCATGAAATTTGTTCTACAAAATCCAAGTAATTATACGCCGACTTAGAGTTTGATAATACCGACTAACTGTAGGAACCCTCGAAATGGGAAAGTAGCGGTTTTGCGGATATAAACGACACTCATAGCTATCTTTGCAACTGCGATCGGTTCAGTGTTCCTAAGTGACCTGCATCGATGACTAAATGCTAAACGATTTGTACCACCTGCTCCTCCTCGACAGCCGTGAAATCTGAGGTGGAACTAGCAGTGCCTCTATTTCCACAAACAATATGGGTAACCGACATCTAACTTCTTCGGTTATCTCTCTAGTCTTCAAATCCTCGGAATGACGTGTTGATTCTTCTCTTGCCTAATTTGAACACTTTCACATTTGTAACTAGTTCACATGGTATTGAAAAGTTTTTGCTTCAAATATGAAACGGTGCTGTGAAATAACATCACGGAGTGTATATCTAAAATATATATAAAATTAAAAATTAAAAACCGCCCATATGCGTATACCAAATGATTACAAATTATTGGAAAGTAACCGTTTTTGGAAATAGTTTAACGTGAAAACCAGGAAACAGCGTTCTTCCAAAGTCAGAGTCCCAACAACAATCCTGTAGAAGGAGACAAAAACAAGCATGAGGAAAATTCCCAGTAGGCCACGCACATGATTTACTAAACTAAAATGGCGCCAACACCAAGGCGCCACACTGTGTTACGTAATTCAAATTCAACCAATGCCCGCTTGCTGGTTTCCGCTGCGTCTTACGATACCGAAGCGTGTTTTTGTGTAAATTTCTTTCAAGACCACGCCGAATTTTGTGGAATTTTTCCTCATCTGCTGTAACCGATTAGTGTCCAACGCCGTTACTCGATGTCACCTTTAGTTTGTGTGAGAGGCAATCCAGGAAGTCAGTTTTGCTCGCGGAATAGTTCGTGAAAGTAAGAGATGATAATAGCCCTGGTTGTCACTTGATTCGGCCGCAACATCCGACTTTCTTGATTGACATATGGTTGCTAGCCGCTGACTCCATGTACTGCAAACAGTCACTTTAAAGCGCTACTCTTCAGGGAAGAATGGAACTCGACGTGGAATTCACTTGTCTCTTTATGGAACCTGGCGCTGACAGAATGTTTGAAATTTTTGCACAAAACTAAAGAATCTCATCAAAATTCAGGTGGCGTAGCGTATTGGTGTTGGCAAACGTAGGTTTCACCTTTTAGGAGACCGCTTCTATATGACCAACCAAAGCCAGTTTGGTGTGTGATATGGATAGGCAGTTGATGAACGCAAACCGCAGGTCGCACACAGTCGGAAGGAAAGGATGAAAAATTTCCCCATTTCTGAAAATCGGCTTACTTGTTTGCTTGAAAATAGCATCGCGAAACAAAAGGCACCATTTTCTCCGTCATTTTTTGAACTGCTGTCAGTGTTTGCAGCAATGCGACCTAGGAAGTAGGCAGCCAGTTTACCGAGGACAGATTTTTCAGGATTGCTGATCGTTTAAAAAACAATTTCATATGGCTTGAAGGTTCCGCTCGTGTAGCTCGAACAAGAGTAAACCATCTGAATGTGTAAAAACAAAAACATATTGACAAAGTACTAGTCGGTTGGATCTCTGAAGTATCGCACGATCATTTCGAAACCTAGAAAGCATGTGGAAAACTTCACAGACCAAATGTGATGGCAGTAACGACGCTTCTTCCGAGTAATGCTCTTGAGATGACGATAGTTCAGTTTTAAAGGACTTCCAGTTCCTAGTTTTCGCGCGTGCTAATGTTCACTCGTTGATTTGTAAAATTTTGAACGCTGATTATTGTATCCAAGCGAAATCCAAGAGACTTGCTGTCACAACGGGCTTTGCGATACAAAATCTGACGTATATCTCGCAGTAAATGATCTATGTGAAGCTCAAACATTTCTTCAGTGTTATATTGCATTTGCCTTACTAACCTGAAAACTCGCTCTGATTAAAAAAGTTCTTCGGTTAGCATGTTGGTTTCAGCAACCAACCGACGGCCTTTTAAAATTTACCAGTTATCTGATATGCAGTTAAACGTGAGCTCCAATTTTTGTCTCGATGTTGTCAGCTAGGAGGTTACTCCACGATAACGAAAAAAAGAGACCAACACACAATATTACGGTTTTTGTTTCTGTTGATCACCGCTTTTCTTTGAGCGCACGGAACAGGCCGTATTCTGTCTTTGTTTATCACCCCTCGAGTGGAAATTCGCATTGCTTTCGGTTCAAGAGTTGATCGTTAACATGTGATTACAACTCCTACCTCGTTTGAAGGGGCGGTGAGAGTATGAAAGGATACTGGGAACAGTCGTCCCCGATCGCATTTGACGTGAAGGATTTTCGATGTCATTCACTTTGAAACTGTGAAAAGGTTAATACTTGCAAGTTTCAAATCGGAAAGTGGCGTGATACAGACAAATACGAGAATCAGAACCAATGAGCCAATCAGCGCAGACAGAAAAGGATTGAGTAACTACCGCAACTTCTGCTCCCAAAACTTGCTTTACGATCAAACTTCTCCAATTTCTCAATCATCTTTAATTTTCACAAAAGATTATGCAATTTTCTTGGTGATGGACATGCTGAAATGAATCTTAGCGGTCAGTATATGCTGATGATCTCGTGTGTCAAGTCTTTTAACTTTTCAGGCAACATTTTGTGACATAGGTGCAGACAAGCAAGAGCGTCAAAAATGTGCAATAGAGTATGGGTCGTGTGCTATGACTGTCACCAGGATCTAGAATAAACGATTCAAAAGTTTTGATAGCTACCGATCATCTAGCTACTTTCCATTAAACTACTGGTCCAGACGTTTTTGTTCAAACTCAAGACAATTTTCAACTGTTCGTGTGGCTCGAGTGCGTCAGGGTACATGTTTGCACCCAACTGTTTGACCTGATCGAACCGACAATGCTGACGCAAACGTATAGTGCACTGATACGACTAAGCAGTCCGTGTGACCTCCAGTTGCATTTCGGCCAGTCTGAAAAAAGGAAATGGTCGCAGGATCAAAATGTGGGGAGGTGCATTCTAACAAGAGAAAACAGCAAAAGATTTGTTCATAAATAAAACGGAGCCGGTCAAATTTAGTTAAGAGGAGTGCTATTACGCGTGACATTTTTCCGTCGGTATACTTCTGAAGTTTAATATACAATCATCAAACATTTCACAGAGTTGGATGAGAACAGATACATGAACTCACTTGGGTGCCAGAAGTGTTGAGCGTCAAAACAAACGTCTTTTCAAACATTGATTCAGGAAAGTAAGTAGTGTGAAGGCACGGCAAACCCGAATGTTTCGTACGTCAAAACACTTGAGCTCATCCCGGCTAGCTGTACACTGCTCGGCAAGCGTTTGACGGACTGGTGCATGATGCTTAATCCGTAAGGAACCGAAAATCAAACTGTCCACAAGTCGCATTGCAATAGCTTGGACTGAGTACATCTTCACACAAGTGCACTAACTGGTTAGAGGTTTTCTAATATGAAATAAAACAACTGGTCTTTGCTATGGGAGCATTAGTGAATATCTTTCAGATGAATCTTGGTAAATGTCGTCACTCAGTTAATTCCTGTTTCTCACTTTTCCCACATTCACTCACTTGGCTTCAAAGTAGTCAGCAGTTCTGCATGTGGATTGAATGTTCATGGTAATCACCAGTCACTGATGGTGCGCTCAAGTAGAACTAGCTCACTCCCTCCAGTTTGTCAGAAAGTAACTCTTACATCGCTCAAATTGCCATCTTACTCTGGTTTGTGAATGTTCACGCCATTTAAGTAACGCCTCAAAAAGTAATCGCAATTCGTCAGTCCAAATTCCAAATCCTACTGAACTGTCAAAAGTCACTGTTGAGTAGTCGGAGATTTGGCTAATTTCAAGCTGAACGTCACTCACATTTGATCGCAGCTTTCGCATTCAGATAGACTTTCCAGCCAGCCTTTTTTTAAAAAGAAGAACTAAACTCGAGTTTCGCTCTCAATCGAGCTCATCAGTAGTCTAAAATATCACCTAGCAAGTAGGAGGTCGCAGATTTCGACCCGTTTTGGAAGTCCTAATCTTAGAATTATCAACTGGAGTTAGGAGGACAGTTACTGTGTCTCCTTTCGAGACGATCGGGCAACCTGACCATTGTTCACGAGTGAAAGTGGTTGAGCGTTCACATTTGATAATTCAGTCGTGCCTAATGTGAGGTCAATGGCGCAGTGGTAAACACGGTTGCCTCATGATTGGAATCGCCGGAGTTCAAATCCTGGCCGTAGCAAGGATGTGCACTAGTGACGAGTTTCAATTAGAACGCATCTCGAGTCTAATGCTTCTTTTTTTCGAGAGAGGCTGGCAGGAAAGTCTGTCTGACTGCGAGGGCTGCGAAAAAATGTGAACGAGGTTCAAGTTGAAAAATTCACTATGTTGGGAGACGGCTGAGTCGAACAAACTAGCGGAGGAGAATATCGAGCACATAGATGATTAGCAGTCAGCAAAGACCATGCAATCAACGTCTGATTGGTGCTTATAGTAATATCACATTTTTGTAGTCAATTTAAATGTGGCCACCCAACCTGTGCTAGTAAATGTACAACGTGTCTGAGAGAAGACAAGGCAGTTTGTAACACATGTGCTCATTAAATCCTTGCGTGATGAGAACTACAAATCATCCCGTCCATATTTTTTTCCAAGAGTTTATAACTGTGAGGTAACATCAAATGAACTAGCCTTATTGCAAATGCAAATTAAAGGTTGGGCCAACAGGCGTTTCTGTTATGCTGGTGATGCGTCAGAATGCTTGTATAAGTGAGCGGTATTTGTGAGTTTTGGCGCAAGAGGGCTTGTGGAGTGGCCTGTAAAAGACTTGCACTTTAGTAGGCATCCAATCGATTGATTACTGAATAGATAATCTAGTCGAACAATCGACAAATCGCTGTACTGTACTAGAGATTTGACGAGTAAAATATTGGTGAACGGTGATCAGTTAATCGATCGTTTCTCCTATGTAGTTCCTACATCGCATGAGCGCTCAGATGCGTAAGCAGAGACGGGTAGCGGAACCGCTAAGTTTACGCACAAGAGTTGGCTCAACGCGCATTAAATTAACGCAGACTTCAGAGCAACACAAATGGCTCATTTTCTCAACGATCAACCTAGAGGGGGCAGTGCCCACATCGAAGCTCCCCAGAAATGGGGTATATTTTGGAATTTATTCTCTCTAACCCATGATATGTGAACTGCCACAACCTTCGAGGAACAAAAGCAACATCTCGACGATTATTGGGAATCGTCCGCAGACATAACCAGAAATTAAACCGCCTACTCCGAGTACAGAAACTTAACCATAATTAGGCTTCTTCACAAAATTAGTAGGCTGTTCTATGTTACCCAACACAGTTTTCATGAGAAGAGGAATTTTTTATTTCGATATAAGTAGAGTCCAAAAACCTTCCTTTTAATTCGTCCAGTGCTTACAAGTATTGTTGAAAGTGGAGCCACACCTACACACCAATGACAAAAAAAGCGACTAGCAACCGGGATGTCTCAGCAATTTTCCAACTGAGCTAGCAGTAGCTCCAATCATGTGAACTATATCATGCTGCCAATACCGTAAGTAATCCACTGGAAACAATGACCTATTCTGCTGTGCGACATTTCCATGAACAGCCAGTCAAAGATCACCCGGATCAAACGACAGCTTCGTGGTTTGAAAGCAACAACCGTTTGTGTCTGAAAGAGTTTTTCAATGAATTAGCATTGTCTTAACAGGACACTCACGCAAATGGCGCATTAACAAAGTTGCTGCTCTTATTTCTTTGAGAGTCAATCGACAAAAACTAGGGAACGCATTCCAAGCAGTCATCATCGTCACACCATAAGTTGATTTTTTTTCACCTGGAAACTTGGAAAAGTTGCTACTCAATCAGTACCGGTATCCAAATATGATCTATTTCCAAATTGGCTGAAAACTATTTCAACTGTCAGTATTTGGTATGCCAGAATTCAACCTAGAAGTCACCAGAAAGTGAGAGTTCACCAAATGTGCACACTAATAACAGTAAATAACAAGGTATCACGACTTAACTGCTTCATACAGACAATAACCCTGTCAGTTACTTCGCCCCTAGCTAGATAAACTCTGATGGATACTACATTATGAACTTTAAAAAGTCAGTAGTGGGAAAACTAACATTCAACTAAAATTCTATTTCATTGAAGCCCCGTGCATAAACATCTTAAACCGTTGTACTGATGTAAGTGTCGAATGGTTGTGCACTTTGTCAATGAGTTGCTTAATAAGTTTTAGGTCAAAACGAACATCGTTAACAGCCTAAACGAAAGTAGAAAATACCTCATAACTACTTCAAGTTACCGACAATTTTTCACACGAGGTTTAATGCAGGCGTTTCACAATAACTTTACAGCCGGATAAATTTTACCAGCTGGATGTAAAAGTAGTGTCTTCTCAATATCTAAAAATATCAGACAAACATATTTTGCGAACAACTTGTAAATACGCAGTTAGATTCAGCTGATAAATGTGTTGTTGTGAAACATTTAACTGCAACAATGTTACGCACTATTTGGATCAGACGTCTGATTTTTATTTTCAAGTCACGGTTGCAGTTAAAAGCTACTTGGATTTCATAAACGATTAGAAATAACCAGAATAATCCTCCTCGCCATCATACGCTCTCCCAGGGTTTGTCTGCTTTTTGACAAGAAAATTATAAATCGATCAGTTAAATCTGATAGCTTTTGAAAATGCCAGCCCGAATATTGCGTAATATAACAAAAAATGAAATGATTCAGTACCAATTTTTTGAAGAAGTCTATGCTGCATCTAAGTATTTTTAATGGTAATGTAATAGTTTTGATCTGTAAATAATAATAAATATGTACCTTCATTTTGGATAAGTTTTTCCTTCATTGATATAAGAGTGTTGTAAACGTTACTTAAGTGGAGCAGTCACAATACACAAGTTAAGTTTACAAGTTACTTCGTAGACTGTAACTAATGAACAAACTGGAGACTGGCAGATGGACAAGACATTAAATCGTGAACAAGGAAGGTTGAAGTAAAGCGTTTATAAGAGTTTTGTAGAATTCGCTGAATAGTCATGTAGTCCACAATTAGGGTATTAGAAATATATTTGATGGTAGAATATATTAGTAACACTCAGTGGGCTAAAACCTACTTTGTGCTTGACACAACCCTTAGTAAATTGGGTTGCAGCGTTTTGTCTCGAGAATGAGTCCTACGAAGTGAAAAGAAACAGGTGGAAATTTGAGTGTGTGGGTGATTTCTCTCTAAACCACAACCACATTTGATAGAAGCCTTTATATTTAACTGAACCTTTTAGCTGACCCACTTAGAATGGAAGCGCTATAGTCGAGCCTTGTTGGTTACACTGTGTTATCGTCCTGACATGAATACTTACTCAAAATATCTTGTTTGTCAGACTATGTTGCTAGCCATGAGGTCAGTAATGTCACGATGAACACGACTGAACAATCAAACCCAACTGCTAATCTCCAATTCTGTTTGAATAGTGTATACCTTGTCTAATCGTTTTGAAATGAAAAAGAGCACATGGTCCAAATAATAACCCTATGATCAGGAGACCCTCTTATGGATTAAAACCAATGACTTCATTAAACCAGCTGAGCTATGGCTAAACTGATGGCTGAATTCTGAAGATTTAAATGTTTATAAACTGAATTTACTGGCATTGGGATTAAAATAATAGTTCCACTAACATGGGGACTGGGATACAGAGTCCGATCCGGACGAGGATACACACTGCTGAGTGGACCACCCGTTTAGTGCCCTCTTTCAAAATGACTAACAGAAGGGTTTGTCTGAAGACAAAGCTTGATCAAGTATGAATGTACTTTAGTTTCAAAGTCCATTCATCAGTCACTAAACACTCAACAGGAAAAAGTCGCCATTTTGGTATAAAACGTTGCTTCTGACAGTCAGAAGGGAACTTAGAAATTGCTCCGATTCATGAAAGCCTGGCCAGTTGGTTGTAACGGGTCGCAAATAGGTGACTGAAAGCTGTTCATCACGTTGAGACTGCTGTGATTCTAAAACTTAGTGCAGTTTTCCGTTTACCTTTTACATTTTCATGTTTCTTTAAAGTTATGCAACTCATCATGAAGCTGAGGAAAATGGATCCGTTTCAAAAGTGAAAACCGATGAATGAATGCTGACCACCAGGTTTGAGGATATCTTTCTCTGGTTATTTTTTAAAGTGGGCTTCCCGCACCATTTTTCAATAAACGATTTAACCTGAGTCCATAAACTGCAATAACCGTTATTTTACTCATCAAACAGTAAACTTGGCTTGTTCCGATTTTTGCCTGCTAGATTATAATGCATTTTCGATTGTCGCTTGCCTTCTAAGGCGTGAGACACTTAAACAGCTTATTTGCTCAGATGCTCAATATGATAAATCCGACTTTGTACCTGAGTGCCAATCTGGTCGGTTACCTGGCTGACATACCAGTTTGCTCCAACGATCAGCAGCGATGCTCTTTAGCACTCCTCAAATCGTTGGTCTGCTACACGCTAAGAATTTCTTCTAATCCGATTTGTTTACGCTAATCAAGAGGCCAGTTCTTAAAATCACATCTAAGAACACTTACTTTTACCCTCCACCTCCTACTGTTCGTAAAAGATCGCATCTCACTCATTCATCGTAAATCATGGGGACATGGCTGCTTCCCCCAGGGAAAGCATGGCTGTGCAGTCAAAGCATTAAAACCTGTGATCTTTTAAAATCGGTCAGCTCAGCTCTTCTTAAGGTGACGCTACCAGATCAAATCGAAATAAAAAGGTTATCATGTGAAGCATAGTCTCGTCACAATTAGCTCACTCGCAAACCATTAAAAAATTGGTCCGGCAATGACAGCGAAGATTGAGTGGTGGGCTATAAGCCACCGTCGGTTTTTGGACAGGTTAGTTCCGCGCTACCAGCTAATTTTGATCCGATGCATTGGCCTGAATGTACCACAAGATCGTAAGGTGGCTGTGTAGTTTTGTTGCAACAATTCTTTCTAAGTCTTCTTGGACTTCGTCTTCGGCTAAGGTAATTCAAACAAGATTTCGGCGCGTACCTCTCTACTAGCAGTTGTTCGCGTGTTGCTCAACGTTACCGTCATCGTCATGTTGATAAGAAAATTGTTATTACGAAACAGGGCAAACAGCTAAGTACACCAATCAGCGTGTGTTTCGAAATTCCGGTAAAAGATGTTTTTGCATCGCCTTCTCAACCAGTTATTCGTTTTAGCGAACACTGTTTTAACCAACTGTTCGAGTATACTACTCGTATTGTCCTCAGTATTTGTGATAACTTGTCAACAAACTTGTCTTCGCTCAGTGTCATAATTTCCCAAAAGCGGTCACCATATGTATTCTCTGTTGGTTTCAGATAACACCGTGTTTCTGCACTTACGTATACTTCTGATCGTAGAACTTCGTTCACTTCTTATCTAGCAGGTTACCTCTGTGACAATTAGAAAATAAAAGCTTGTTTGATAATTATCCGAGGTTTTATTCCTCCCGGAAAGTGTTATAAACTTACAACTGAATTGCCGAAATAGTACTAAGCAGTTCTTCTGGTCTTTTTCCATTGACTGAACGTTTGCTCATTGGTTGTTTGAAAAATCAGTTTTCAAATCATTCTCTTGTTTGGCACTCAAATTGCATCAGCGTCGATAAATCAGTGGATATGTGTGTTGTTCCTCTGGTCATATAAACTGTAGGTTCAACTAGGTGTTGAACAAACATTTTTACATCAGACAATTGCAAAAAATCTGTTCTCCGGCTGAATTCAAATCAGCGATAGAAACAGCATGCTCAAACGCAGCAAGAGTTCTACTTGTTGAGCTACGAAGTCACGTTCGAAGTTCAGAAAAGTCACAGTTAGATTTAGTTACCCGCCTAATCCACTGTGTCATACGGAATCGACCGGATGATGCAGCGGCGTGACTGCTGAAGCAAGATTTCTCAATAGTTCACTCTGGAATCCGTTAAAGTTCCCAACGGGCATTAAAGTTGCATTAGTTATTTCTGAGTTCTCAGTGTGGCTTCATAACGTAGCTAAAAGAGCTCTTGTCACGTTTGGACATGCTGTTTCCGTCACTGACGCGCATTCAGTCGAAGCCCAAGTTTTGCAGTCGGGTCTCATCTAACTTATTATATCTGTCACACTACTTATAAGTAAAAATATTTCACATATGCGCTTGTCCGTTTATTATCTACCAAAGATGTTACGTGTATTCTAGTCGTTATATGATATTCCGTCGTGCCCAGATCCGAATGCGGAAAAATTTGTGCATATTTTTTCCATTACACTGTGGACAACTTAGCCTGTTCATGTACACATACGTTCAATCTTATTCTGCCAACAAAAGCTGGTCCCCATCTCAGTCTAACTTGCACCGAACTGAAATTTCTACTGCCTCGTGGAGTTCAATGTGGAAGTGTTCGCTGCAATTGTTCGTTCGTTCTGCTAATGAACCGAAGTTACCGGTATTTGCATATAACAAACATGGGTTGATTAATTCCGATACGAACGTGCTTCGCTTCTTCGCAAATACGTTTCCACACACAACACACGCACACAAGCGACCGTACAAAATGGCACGTGTGCACTAGTAAACTTACGAACTCACAAACCTGTTCATGCTGAGCGTCTCGATGGTTAACATCCGCGTATGGTCTGCCTACCAACAAGTTCCCAAATTCAACCGTTCGGTTCTTCATTGCCTCATTATTTGACCACCCTCCAGTCGCACTAAGCAGTCCATCGTAGACAGATAATTCAGCAATTCGACTACGTTCTTGCCTCAGTGAGTGCAAACCGCTGGTGGTGTTTTATGCCTGTCCCTGTGTAATAAGGTTCGGCGGTAGAATATGATGATGAAGTGGGAGAATGGTATTGCTTACGACTTTACAAAACTTTTTACGATTAAATCAGGGTGTTAAGATTTGCAGCAAGGCAAGTAACAAGATCAAAAGGCACAATACAGAAGTATTTGTGACCAGTCAATTAATTCTGATTGCTCACCTATAAAATACCAAGAAAGTAAGTTGTAGTCAACCCCATATTTAGTTCAAATGAGCCGGAATTAACTCACCCCTCAAGATAGAAAAGGAGATAGAAATAATCAGGAAGCTAAAAATCAAATGAACTGTGACATTAATGCTGCAGACATTTCTTGTAAACTACTGATTCAAACGTTGCCTACACTAAAAACTAGTATCACAGTGGAACAGACCATGACACTGACTAACCCTTAACCAAAACACTTCCAGGCTAATCCATTGAATAAATCAATGTCAGTATCATGATGGTGATACATGGCAGCGTTTCAACTACTCAATTCTTATCAGCCTCTAATAACTACAAAAATCGGTTGCATATTAGTACCGGCTCAATTCAAACCATGAGTTTTAAACAACCAGCTGTCCATTTACCCTCATAATTATAGCATAGTTTAGTAACATCAATATAACACCTCAATTGTCAGTCATCTTAAAATTTAGAATATTGGCAAATGAATCATGCAGACGTAGATGTTACGCAGAGTACCTACATATATGTCACGGTCGAACGACTCTGTTCAACTTAGTTCTGTATCGTAGAGGTGAGCAAAAATTAAACCAGCTGCCATGGAACCTGCAAATTACTCTGCACATATTCACATTCATTTTTCGGCAACGTTTACGCCCAGAAACCCATTACAGTGTACACGCTGTGTTCCGCATAACGTTGTTTTACTGTCTACCATTTGAAGTTCCTATTGATTTGAGAATAGTCAAATATTTTAATGTGTCTTCAAGAATCCATACAGTTGCAAACGAATTGACACGCTGAATCTTAATTATGAGAATACCAAACGATACAAATAAAAAACCAGCCTTCAACCACGACGTTGTCATCGAATGGTTCGTAAGCGCAGAACTGTAGACATAAATGTCTGTAGTGCGTAAGTTATCTAAGGCTACGTTTTCGAATATCATTACGACGAGGCGGAGTAGTGGTTCGTTCGTGGCCACACAATCTTCCACCAGTGCTCTTCTACCGGCAGTATATAATTCAGTTCGCTCAGAAGCTCTGCATCTGTCGAAGTATAAGCAAGCACACTTTAAACATGCATGCACTGTGCGTGAAGCACAACATTGCGGATAATTCTATACGGGAATGGTAAAACAGACTGACCATCCAAGACATCACTTAATATTCCTGATTATTTAACTTCGGTTGCAGGTTCTTGCACTTTTTAATGGACCGTTTTTTACTGTTGGGGTTTCGCATAATAATTGCCTGATAAGAGCACTAGCTCGGGAAGTTCACTTACTCGACTCTCCAATAATCCTAGAGTAATTTAACAGTAAGGATCGTATACACTAGTTTATGAAAATCTTCGTCTCACCCCCGGCTTTAAAATATCACAATAACGTGTCATTAACAAAGTTTGCGTACTCTTGCTCATCTTCAAAACTATATAAACTCTGGTTCACATGGTTATAATAATTATTAGGTTGACAGAATTGAAATGCATGTTCGGCTGAATGAAAATTTCAAACAAACACAGCTACGAAATTTAGATGGAGCGCGTCCTCGGTTTTTTTTGCTGCTAGGTTTGCACCGAATCACCCGTTAACCATTAGCTAAACTGTTGCTCTATCAAAAGACAAGCTTAGTGTAATAATGAACAGATCAATTCATCCAACTAAATGTCGAAACGAACACGCCTAACAAAATAAAAACAAACGGCACTCAGACGAACTTCTTTTCAAATCAGTTACATGTGGAATTTTGTGCAGGGCTTTGTTCTCAATAAACTAACCATTTCTGAAGCAGTTTCTCGAAAAGTTATGTAGAAGTTAATATTATTGAAATGCTGCTTCGAAGCACATCAATCTTAGTTGTTATTGCTCGTACTTGTAAACAGCTAACGACATCTTACCGATGAATCAAAACCCAATTTCTATTCAAAATGCTCTGAACAGGCTTTACGATCGATAGAGCTGAAAGGTATCAACATTAACCACATCTTTGTGAATTGTAATT
This sequence comes from Paragonimus westermani, assembly GCA_008508345.1. Classification (NCBI taxonomy): domain Eukaryota; kingdom Metazoa; phylum Platyhelminthes; class Trematoda; order Plagiorchiida; family Troglotrematidae; genus Paragonimus; species Paragonimus westermani. The sequence continues at coordinate 193,707 of QNGE01000449.1, forward strand.
TGGCCGTCGAGAAATGGCGGTGAGCTCGGTAATTGCGTGAATTAACAACTGCACTTGTTCCAACACCTTACAGTGTGCCGATTCGCGAATAAAAATTTAGATCTACTTATCTTATAAACTTTTTAATTTATTTTCGGTTTCTCAGTCCGTCCAAAACAGGATTTTCAAAAGTGATCTGATTCAAAATCTGATCTAACAGATCGAGAAGAATAAATGTATAGGCTTACTAAAGCTGAGACGATCAGAAATATCTGGTCACGTGTGTTCCAGCAACACTTTTGAGTATGCGTTTATTGTGCTGGAAAAATAAAATTGGCAGAACAGTCGTTACACTATCGTTAGATCAAGGGAATAACATTACCAAGACCTTGAGACATACATCGTGTTGGTTCTGTTTCTCAGCTTTCAAGTTCGGCGATTCCCCTTCCTTGAAATGAGATGCGTTCATGAGCTTGTTCCAACAGGAAACAGCACAATTCCATCTGACCTGCTAAAAAGGCTCGGTAATATTTGTATCAAAGAAAGCAATTAAAGCTATTCAACATCATCACAGTGGGGTAATGTATCTTAACTGGTGTGGACAGCTATCTAATCCGAACCAGACGCTGTCTTGGGCTATTCACGGTTTGGGAGAGAAACCAACAGGAAACCTAACCCTCACTTCACAATATTGCCGCAGCTTACGGCTTAGTACTCGTGAATTGTGTGCTACTCTCAACTCCAACATTTGTCGAAAGATAAAGTTAGGGTTGGGTCCACTATTATACATGGACTTTTGTACCACGTTAATAGGAGAAACCATTAGAAACACTTTCCAATGTTAGCATTTCTTTCAGCTTATTTGTTGTAGTTAAGTTGAATATGTTTGGTTTTACATTGAAATGATTTATGACTTCATTCTCCCTCTAATTGAACATAAATGAGGGTTACGAGCATGGAGACCAACAGATTAACAGCCATCGGATTTTGGTCACCTTGCTAGACAGAGTGTGCATCGTTTACCCGGTCAACTTCACGAAGTTCTTTATACCAATCTGGTGTTTTATAGACGAAATGAACGAACGAACACTTCATCTCACTTTCAATAACACCTGCATCCAAGCCTCCTGGGAATAAACAGTAATTAAAATATAACTACTAGTTCAGCGACCTGGGGTTTTTTTCAGTATTTCTTTCGTTAGAAACTTTAGGAAATTTGGGCATAACCTAAATGATCAAGCCTCCGCGGCAACGCTAGACATAAGTTGATGTCACGGGATGAAACGCGCCGTGGAATGCACTTCCCTCGCACAGAACCTGACGCGGATTTCAACCCCATGACTCAACAGGGATATCATTATCAATGTCATCATCGATATGTATATTGTCATTATCGTCGAGGACAGAAACACATCAATGTCTAAAAACCAGATTTCCATTGACTAGAAAATTTCCCAGCTTGCAACAAAACCCAACATTTGTACAATGTATTCATTATCCTTCCTCCGGCCACTTACAAATGAAAAATTTGGCGAACATGGTCGTACACTCCAGGTAAAATAGAATCAGAATTACAAGTCCTTGTAAACAAGACGTGTTCGGTACTGAGTTACTGTTTACTGTGCATAAAATAGGGGACACCTGCGAATGACATTCAGGGGTTACCTCATTAAGATGAGCTTCAAACGACTAAGTTGTGCATCACAAAATAATCAGTGTAGTAAGAGTGAACGACCAAATCGCACCACTGATGAGTGGTCAAGTAGAGGCACATATCTACGTATTAAAGTGACAGGTGGTTAAAACAAAAAGAACACTGCATCACGTTCCATCAGGAAGTAATGTCTTTCATATGTGAACTTGACACTGGCAACTGTGGCGTCCCGGGTTTATTGTGACATGCAAACCACTGCTTTCTTTGAGGTGGTGCTGAACCTTATACACCCTGTGTCGATTTTCTGAATAACCTATCTTTGCGCCACCCACTTTGTTGGCTGGAAACATTCAGACTGTGATGTACCTGCCGTTGATTAGGCCACAGTCTGGTCCCGAAGAAACCGGTTCGGGCGGTGTAGCCACGTTAAGCCAGATCAGATCCCATGTATCAGTTCAGATGTTGGCACTGGGCCCCTTGCCTCTTCACGGCAGTACGACGATTATATCAATGGACGATAAACTATATTCTGAAGTGGACTGAATGCCTGACAGTTCAGTGTTTTACGTGACTAACGCAATCACCACAAAGCCAGCGAACAGGTTTGGCGATTGCTCAAGGGCTTCAGAATGTGTCCCACCGAATGGTCGAGGTAGTGGCAATTCTAGCCGTTTATTCAACAGGCCAGTATTAGTTATCAAGTATTTAGGAGTCCATTGTAAAAAAAATTAGTAACAAACTCTCTGTAGCAAAATGAACTAATTATGATTCAGACATTGTTCTTGTTGTGAACCTGGATGGTAGTAACGTGTGCGTTCTGCAAAGTTGTTTCGTAGATGCGATTTCATACCTTGAACTGTGGGTGAACGGTTTTATTTGCGTAGGTAGACAGTTATTCACAGTATACTTTTGCAAAGATACAAGAACATTTCGCCGTCTACATCGTAATAACTTATTTCGTTGACTTCTTTTTCGTGGGTTTTCTAACGGAAAAACATTCTGTACCAGACAAGTTGGTCTTCTTGACTGTGGTTGCCACTTACACTCACAAACTAATTTCCGGCAAATTGGAAGCAAAGCGGAGAGGGTTCCCTCGAAGTAGTGACTCTAGCTATAATCCTGTGAAGGCAGACAACATGGACGAGCATGGGCTACAGACCCCATAAGCCATGCACAGAACTTATACAGACGAAAACCAAAGTGGTGCTAACAACGCAGCAGCACGTCTCATTATACAGTTCAGACTCAATCCGTGCACCATTGCTAGTTGTGATTGTCTTACAATGTCAAATTCATTTGTTTTATGACTTCAATACCACTAACAGCTAATGAAAATTTTCCCAACCTTTTGTTTACTAGCACACTCACACAGAAAAACAGTTCTTGTCTCCAGAATCTGCATGTTGTAAACCATAAATGACTCGTACTTCTGTACCTAGTGGTCCACACGGTTCAAATAAGCTTGTTGAAAGATTACTGACTTTGCCTTAAGTGTAAAGTGCATGCAGCACATTTCAAAATATACTCCTTCGGTTTCATGTTATACCGCAACGAATTCCCGTGTGCTGATTCGTGAAACTGTGACGCTTACACCATTAGGGCTCACTTCGTAGTTGGATTCATTATGCGGTGTATTTAACATTCATTTTGATTTCGTATTATGTGTGATGCTTATTTGTTCCGCTTACGTTACGCAAGCTTCGGAAAACTGATGCGTAGTTTTAAAAGTAACTGGAAATAATTTGAGTGCGGATCAGCTTTTACTGCAAAATTTACAGTCAGAGTTGTTCTGCTGGCACACGTCCAAAAAGGTGTACAGCACAGAATTGAAGCCTTAGTTACATCAAAAATTGCTATAACTACAGCCGATGTGTAGTCTTTCTGAACTCGCAACCACGCAATGTTATCACGTTCATAAGACATTCACAAAAGCAATTTTAAACCTGCATACATTGTAGTTTACACACAATTCCGTGAAGGTCTGTTTTAGGATGGGACACCGTAACTGTGCAAATGCACGTCAAACGTATTGTTCTCCTTTGTTTCACACATGTGGGGAGCTTGGAGAAATCGCGTAAACAGTCAAACAGTAAGGTCGTTTCTAACATCCAACTAAACCGGTATAATCAACCTCTTGAATAAGCAAAAAATAACCGATCACAAGTGCGATGATACTGTGATATTCTCATGCAATCCGCTCTCAAAAAGTTAAGAGTGTGTCTCTATCTCGGTATTCTTTTAACTACGGACAGAAGCGAGGCTAACTAAACTCAGTAGTTAAACACAAACTGCTGGCTAGAAGTGCTTCCCAGCAGCAGCTGTGTTTCCTGTATACGAACTTTAGGCACTCTACAACGACACCCGATGAGTATGGTGATACGATCTACGTTCCAGGTTTATGTGCTCTTTCTCATGAAGAAATGCAGGTGAGCCTGAGTGTACTGGGCCATAAGCTGTTTTAAGTGATGCGGCTTCAAGTGATATCGAATCATTTGGGAGAGATAACCACCTTACATTACTTTAATTGGGGATTTTTTGTGTAAAAACAGTAGCCAGGCCCCGCAATGCAATTCACATGCTCACTCCCTGCAGGTTATTGCAGTAATTCGTTAGCTTGGGTTTGTACGGGTTGAGCCAAAGGGTACTTGGCCATTTCAGGTAAAGTGCACTTCAGTGGGCTACTCTCAGCAACAGAGTTATATTACTTTCTGCCCGTTGTGTTGTGCAGGTTTCCCGTGTAGTTCAGGTAACTAATCTTAAGAGGATAAATTGAGCAACTCGACTATACCAGTTGGACAGCGTTCTACTACTGATGAATGATGTACGTTTAACATAGACGATTAGTTAGTTCATCTTTGAGCTGCTAACCTAAACTACTTGGGAAAGGTGGTGGCTGAACACTGAGATTTGATGGGACAGCCAAGCATAAGAAAGGTCACTGAAGCAATGATCAACATGTTCAACCCATGTGCACGAAAATATGCGACGAAATCCGCTTTCCGACGTGACTGAAAACCTTCACAAAAGCGGGTAATTTTGATGAAGCGATTCAGTCCAACAACCCTACGTAATTCAGTGAAAAGCACTCAGATCGTATCACTAACAGATCTACCCAAATGGATGTAATTCGTCTTAAGTAAAGGCCACCGACTTTCGGTACCATTCAAGTGTTAGAGTAACTCAAACGGATAAGTTGAAAGATGTGAAAAAATGGTCACGATACGATATGTACTGGCCTAAAAACGGTTGAAACTGATGAGGATCCGTTAGCCACATAAACTCGAAATTCCACAAAATTCGTAGTTCTAATTTGTCACCACTTTTCGTTCAGGGGAATTCATTCAAACCTCTCCAACCGACAGTATCAAGCTTAAATGATACGAGTCCTATACGGGAAATATCAGGTTTATAAACCGGTGTGTACAGCACGATTTAATTTATAGTGAAAGCTCTATTTTACGAGACTGATGGTTTTTTCATCTTCATTTGAGGTACATTTGCAATTGCCAGACTAACCGATTATTGCAAAGTATTGCACATTCTGTCCTTTTAGTGTGTGGGAGCAAACTAGAGACTCGCAGACAGGAAAACATCTTTCATCAATTTAGTTTTGTTTCGTTAAGCGTTTGTGCTCAAATCCTTCGAAAATGTTTCGTAACAGGTGTCTGCTTCTACTACTCGTTAAATTTTGCCCATCATTTCGTTATGTTGAGTTCCACTTCTATTTGAAAAATAGACAGCAGCTTACAGTAAAAATTCCTCCACTTAATAATCTTGTCACTGGAGGAATCACAGTGTCATAACATGAAAAGACTGGGTCACTGTTACCCAGTTCACCCACATCTTGATGATTTCGTTCACTTAGCTGTCTATATATATTTATTTGAATTTTCACAACTCCCTTAAGCATAACAATAAACAGATTGTGCATGCAGTAGATCTGGATGACTTGACCGTAGGCATTCTCGGAAACCCTCTGACAGTATGAGCTATCCTAGAAAATGTGACGCATTAGTCCGTGGAGGACTGTATGTCTTAGACGTGTCGACAAATTATTGACAGAAATACGGCTGGACGCTGTAAACTCAGCCAACAACGAATAACATGCAGTTCTGTAGATTAACTTATCTGGAACAATGATTCACGGTTGCATAACACATGGCTTTGAAGTAAGGCCGCATCAAACACTTAATTATTCGCATGTGTTTACTGGTTTCCCCTTTGGCGTATATTTGTTTGTGCTGAACTCATGAAAATAAGCGAAGTAACTGTTAACCACGGAGTGCTGTGTGAGTCATAGAGATCATGTTGCAAGTGATGATGTTAAAACTGTCACTCAGTATGCTAATTCCAGAGTTTTTTAGGCAGACAGCCCTGGATTCATAGGGATTAGCATGATCTTTATTGAATCACCGGTTGATAGCATAGCACGTTGCTGGTTGCCGTCTTGCTGCAGTGGTCTTCCAACCCACAGTAGTCTCCTAGTCAAAATATGAACTGGAAAAAACAGTACAGACTTCGAAAACAGGGACAACCCCGAGTGACTGCGTTAGTTTCTCCGTTTATGAAATACTACGCGTCTAATGATACAAGTCCCATCGACAATGACGTGTCTTACAAGCTGACTCAGAAAAGTAACTTGTGTTCAACATTAAAAGCATTGTTCGGTTTATAAGATAAAGTAACTCATAGAATAAGGACTTGCCATACTTCTTTTTATACTCAGTAGGTAGAAAACACTTATTAAGTTAGTGGTTAAAGCCAAGCGGCAAAGTAACTGTCGTCTGCGTTGTGTGGAACACACTGATCTGAATGGTCCTTCTGACTTTGCTCGCAATACTGGTCATTAAAATCACTTACTTTCGTGGATTCAGAAAGGAGACCAAAACTATGAGATAATAGCATTTCGTCTTAACTTATCACCTGCTTATTGACACCAGGCGCTTGAAGTGCAGTAGAGTTGCAATTAAAGGGCCACCTAATCAATCATTCAACTTTAAACCATGCAAACTGTCTGCATAGACCACGGTTAAATACATGAGGTCGATTTATAGTAAAAGAACGCTACACCCTCACAGGTTGTGAAAAAAGTTAGACTATTGTTATGTAAGAATACATAGCAATGATGGGAAACAGTGAGATGGACCGGTGACTACATAAAAATGTGTCAAGTCTAAGTTCTACGAGCGGTTTTGCAGTTTAGCTGGTAGAAAACTTACCAAATAAATACATTTTGTTCCTTAGGCTGGTTTGCGTCCGCCGAACTTCGTACACATATGTTACAACCGCCTCACTAAAAAACAGATCAGCCCGTTCTGCTGCCTGGATGTGTTGGGTAATCGGTAGTGTCTGGTTTCTCGTTGCCGTGTGTTAATCCACTTGACTGCATCAGTCTTTTGGTTGATCACTATGATATCCTGGTCGTGCATGGGCATAAGCTTTGGTCCGTTTTGCCTTTGTAAGTTTCTCCAAGTCTGTAAGTGAGCTAGCGAATAACAACAGCAAAAAATAATTTGTTCCGTTGGGTGTTGCGTTTGTAGGACCCACTTACGAGAGTACAGGTGACATGGAGATTTCAGCAGTTGGATGCGTCCGTATCAGTGCGGAGTGGTTTATATGGCACAAACCAGTAAACAGGTAGTCCCTTCCAAACAGCAAGCTGCTAAACACATTTCTCTTGGAGAATATATGTACCACTTCATTAACTGTTCCTGTCTTGCAATAGTTCCGTTACCTCATCCCAAACTTATGGTTACAGTTAGACTACTTAAAGTTCTCAACCCCAACTGAAATCTCTTTCACAATAAAACCCCGCATTATTCGTATGCTCTTTAACAAGATGGTATGGGGGGCATTCAGTGAACGCCATTATCTAAGTGGATTTAGTTAATCGAGAGACCATCCCGTGTGTTAAATCCTCTGGAAAATCCGCCATTTTCCTATATAACCACTCGTTTCAGCTACCTCTGAGTACAAACGTATAAAAACACACCGTTGGTAGTGAGGAGAACATATTCGTGTCCAAGTTCAATCCAATCGTAACACGGCTAAAACCATTTTGTTTTGTGTGACTTTGTGATCAATCGGCATTAGAAAATTATATTAGGATATCTTTCAAGTGAGTTTACATGACATGTATAATCAGATGGTTATGATCATTCATCTGCTCACATCCACGTGGCACCTCTGCCTCACTGAATATCTACATGTATGATTTTAGGGTAACTGTTTTCGTGTATCAACCCACGCATTTCATTACGATGAGTGAACCTGCAAATCATAAACTAATCAAAGTTGAGCAGTATCGATAACTAAATTAGCACAATTTGGGTATAAAGTTTAAATGTACCGGTCGACGTTCTTTGGTCAATAATTTGAGAGTGACACAGCGTTGCTAACGAATTGCAATACTTTTTTGCCGATGTGGCTAAATTTGCATTCAGAATCACAACAATTACGAATATCCAGGTATTATAAAATATAGCCAAACCTGTATGTAGTCAGTGTATTTGGTAGAAATTCTAAAAGACTACACAAGTTGCTCCCGACACTGTTGTATCTGCACAAGCAGATCAAGCTTCATCATAGGAGTAGTGAGCAAGTGAAAGATGTATTAACGCCGACAAATCAGCGGTAAATTGAATGATTTAAAAACGTTCGAGATGCTGAGGAAATTGATATATGAACTCTCGAATCGTAATTCAAGAGTTGCAGACTCAATCATGAGACTATACAAATTTCAACTACGGTTTGGCTGGAAAGAAGAGAACGTGAAAGTAAGAAACTCTCACCCGTTATCTCGAAACTCCATGTAACACACCGGTCGTTCAAAAAGTGTATACAATTCAAAGTGAGTGCTGCAACTAGCTATTGAAACAAGTACGATTAACGTAGATAAGCCGGTAACGAAATACACACTAAATATTCAGACAAAATATTGCCACTCTCGAAGAAGGCTATACGGTAACTAATTTGCAAGACAGACAGAAAAAGATTATGTAAAACAACGAGTCTGTCAAAAGAATTCGAAAAACTCTTGCAGTTTACTTTTGCTCGTCATAACTTGTACTGAACAGTTTCAGTAATAAAATATGGTGCAATGTACAGATGGCAGCTTTTGTGCATCGGTATCTTATTTAATCCGGCGTCTAGTTCTTGTTGCGGTCTACTGGCATAATGATACCTGGATCGATCAATTCGTGATCACTTGTTTCAGGCTAATCCACTAATAATGGCTAACTGTATAAAATTAACACATCTCAGAATGCCAGTTTGATTGAAAGCCGATGTACGAGCAAGCCACTGCAACAAGATTTAGAAAACAACCGATTTAATGTCTCTGAATTTGTAGTTACTGTCGATATAAGTTAGTCTGCAACGTTCATCTACAGTGTTTCTTTTTAACGTTTGTCTATTAACTACAGTGATGTGGGCACGAATCACCAATCGCATTCTTGAAAGCGACAGAGAACGGAACAGTCACTGTTTTCCACTGTTTGCCCACCGGAAACAGTGCGCGAAATGAGTTTTGAAATGCAGGTTTCATAAATATCTTTTGCATATTACGCGATACTGTTTTCCCATTAATTTAGTGGGACAACCTGTGTAGTTTGTCTCTGTAAAGAGATTGTATATTTCAAACCAATTCGTAGAGATAATTAAGATTTCTGGGAAACTAGTTGGCTTTTACAGTTTCCACATGGTTCATCCGAAAATAGCATGACTATTACAAAACCACCTACAGAGCCAACTACCAGGCAATTTAGACTGGGCAGATCTAATTTTCCTCGCGACATGATTGAAAGGTTTGCAACGAATTGTTTTACATTAAGGTTGAAGTCTGTGGATTGAATTGAAACAGCTAAATAGCTGTATAGAAGTGGCATCGCCAGTTGTGGATGATAGAATGGTCCCATTAAACTGTGCTTAAGCTTATAAACAAACATCTGTTTGCAAACAAAATTCCAGTGCGTTCATGTTGGTAATACAGATCATCCATTTATGAACGTGCGCCATTTTGAGCTGTCTCGGAAATATGTCAAACTGTGGCAACAATCAGGGTTTGTGCCCAGTTTTCTACCACTCAAAAGTGTGATTAGAGACGTTAACTATCCACATCAAGATGTTCGTTGGTAAGGGGAATCGGTGCACTAGCCGTCATAGCACTGCTAAACACTTACCAAAGTACACTTTCAACTGGGCAAATAGAAAGTCTCATGACCTATAATGTTTCAATTCTTAAACAACAACGATCTTTCCCAACATTTATTTGGTTAAACTTTGGCAACGTGACCCTACGAACAATATCATTTCTGTAAAGCTCAGTGTACTTCTATTTGTTCTGGAGGCCGCAAACAAATGGAGGTAGTGTGTGTCTTCCAGCCAATACATCGGTTCGGTTGTAATAAACACATTGTCAAGACTGTGATTTCACCCCGGCGATCAACACACATGGCTCCAGAAAGGACCCTCCTTGGGTATTAGCAAATTAGACCAGCATGGTAATAGTATCGCTTCCACCAAGGCATACAAATCACACGAAACCATACGACATATACACGGCATATATACCGTAGGGAAAAACATCATTAGGGATATCGCCAGGGCATTTGCTGTGCAACATATGAACTCAGCAAGTAGGAGTGCTTTCCTTCAGGAGGCATATCGAAAAGGATTCACCCACACATACGATATACAGAGTTTTCCCAAGATGCCTGCTTGTGAGCGTGGTGTCTAGCGCATTGTACAACTTACAACATGTAGTTTCTAATGTGCTCAAATGTGTCATGCGTCGTCGGTTTGCTTGTTCATACATGTTGCGCATTAGTCTGGTTAACTAATAACTAATGAGTAGATTCAATTAACAGGGTATTGTGAGTGGAAGATGTTCATCGAATCAGCCAACGATAAGTCTAATCGCAAGCAGCACCGAAAATGGACAGTTTCTAATTAGGTAGCAATGCCAAAAGGGACCGATGATGTAACAAACCAGGGACGACATTTGGACAAGTCATGTAAACGACAAAGTAGGGAACATGATTTGCTTTCTGTGTTTAATCAACAGGCTAATTACAACACAATAAATATGAAAACAGTAACTGGGGTAGACTGGAAAAACGGTCAATATAGGTAATGGACAGCTTGCTTGCTGTTAGCCATGCAATTACTGTTCCAGTTTGTGGGCCAGGAAAGATTGTGGCCGCACAGAATTCTTCTGAGCGTAGAGGCCAGGGATGCGGAATCGGATTCTTATGGCATTGATAATGGTCAATATTTGGAATGTCACCTATTTGACTGGTCTTTTGGCGTTCGGTAGACATACTGAAAAGCATCTGTCTTACTGAAACAATGATGGGATTCGGTTAATGACGCTTAAAACTGTTTTAATCACAACACTCTTCATCTACGCGGACTGATTTTTACTTACCGTGTCAGACAATTGCTCTGTTTTAAGAGCAGTGTATGATACTCGACACGAGTAAACAAATGAGTGCAAACAACGGCTAGTTGTAGAACATGACGGCTTGTCTTTGAGTTTTGACATGATAACGAGTGTTGAACGGAAAATCATGCACAATTAGCGACAGAGTAAGTCGTTTTGAGCCTTCTTGCGATAATTCCAACCATGGGATGTCCATTGAAAGGGGCTAAAAACACAATTTTCCAATTCGCAGCAGATCACTTGAGTTTCGACTCTACCACATGCATCGCCTTCTGAACGAACAACATTGAGTAAACTTTCTACATGAACAGTTCTTGTAGAAAATCTCGCTCGGCTTATAAAGTGCCAGGGGTGTAGGTATTTAACGTCTTAACCGTCAAACATTTTTGTGACTTTCCACAATAAAACTGAAGATTAACCAAATGAGTGCAGTCATTGTACAGCTTACGTTCTACAAACTCTACGTTCGTGACATTCTTGTGGGCATATTAATGAGCGAAGATAGTCCAGTCCAACTTTGAGTGGTCAGCACATTCACTTTATTTCCTGGTGCACTGAGTCTCGAAATCTGAACACTAGTGTTAAACTGTATTTTTGCCATGTTTAACAGCCAATGTCTGAGTGGTGCTTCACACTAGTACGCCTGAATGTTTTACTCCTGGTTTTTGATTCTGCTACTCGGAGGTGGTCTTTCACAAAACAGCTGATATGAACATTAATGCTGTGCTCATATAGCATACAGTGCGCATGAAAATCGCCCTCAACTTGTCCTGTGTCATAGATGACATGTCAGAAAACAAGCCATGTGGCACATTCAAGTGAGGTTTGACAAACAGGATTGATGTGTCAGAACTGTGAAGCTTGGGCAAGATGCTTCTGGACTAGAAACGTAAGGCAGGAAGCTTCGTCACATGCAGTGGTCGTCAGGAGGTCGAAAAAATGGCAGGCGCAACCTACAGACAATTATGAAGTGAATAGTTTTTTCATGCCTAGACTGCACAGTTTGGCTTAGTCACAGTAGCTTAGCTAACCGAGGAAACCGTTTTCACTATTCGGCCATCAGAAATATTCTTCAGTGACCAGGTTTGTAGGCCACTAAAACTCCTCACATCCCTAATAAGTTACCTCTCATCTAATCGGAGCAGAAAGATGCATGTATTCTGAGCTTTCTCATAACCGGTGCGACATTCTCACTAAGTCAAAAGTACATTGCTAGTATCGCCAGTAAAGTTGTTTGCTGCCATTGATTCACTTTCCGGCGGCAACCTCTTCTACAACCCAGACAAGTCTATCGGGCTCTGCCCTATCATTGACACCCGTGACAGTGTGAGTAAAATCCCGTGTGCATAAAAATGACCACCAAGAAGACTAATACATCTTTAATTAAAAGCCCCTAGTAAAACGTACAAACGTGCTGTCCAAGCTCACTCATTACAAATAGTATGGGCTCAGCCTAATAAGTTTCGTGATTTTTCTTCGGGTTGCAATGCTAGGTATAGATGTTCCCCCTTATTGGGATCGTAATTGACGTTTAATCTCATGGACGGGTAGAGTGGCCAACTTGGAATCCTTCAAATTCCACTTAACAATATCAAGCCATTCGTCATACACTTAGCTAGTTCACCAATGACCAAGACTAACAAATCCATCGTATCATTCGTTTTCTCTGAGACACCGTGTAGCCTACACCTCTGTTACCAACTGCTAGTCTTAAAAAGTTCCAGGATCACCCAGACTTATTTTTGTCATATTTCAGCGTCGTCCCTCCAACAGCGTAACTCTTCACTGCACACGATCCTGTAGGAAACATAAAAGGCTGGATTCATATCGTGGCTCCCGGACACTGGAAAGTGGTATTACCTCCGGTCGTTACGTTGTCTCACCCATTCCTGACTCTTTTTATCTCAAACGCATTAAGCTGTAAACCGACGTCGTGTGCTCCTAATACAGAAATTGTGTCGCGAAGGAGGATCTCTGACATTCCTACTGTAAACAACTGTAGTTTATGCTCTTTGTGGGTCTACTGACCATGGTAATGACGCTGATATAGCCTAAAACCATATGGACCAGAGGTGAAGGAGTCTACGATTTGTACTCATTTATCTAGACGATGCTTCTGGAGTCCATTAGTATCACTGATGAACACGGAGTTCATCTTCGCTTGAATGGATAAGGAATCCTCGTCACAAAAGTGAGATGTACTTTATTGTTTACTCTCCCGGTAAATTTATTTACTGCGCATTTCAGAGTTGCAAACTGCATCGTGCCCCCAGATACTAAGATGCAGTCTCTGCGTTAACATACTGCTCCGGATTCGAGTAAGAAGCAACAATTTTACTTAAATCATTGTTTGTTATGGTTGGTATACTTCCAGTAATTCGGGCCATTTGAAATCAGCTACGGACCCACTCTGTGTTTACAACATTTTTTTTACTTCCGCGGCATACAGCTTACACTGGTCTCGAGAATTCGCTGAACGGGACAACGACTCAGGCACAAATCAACCGATTCTCTCGGTCAACACGTCACCTCAAGTAATCGATATGGCAGTTTAAAAATATGGTAATGAATTACGGACGAAGTTTTAGCCTGGGAAACGATCGGCTACGAGTCGGAGGTAGCGCTTTTGGTTAAGAACTACCACTTACCCAATTGTCAAGTATACATTTTCCTCAATTGATGGAAGGCAAAAACTATTTCCTTTTGCTTGACCGTCTCATTCTCCAACACCCCCAAAGTTGTGTGTTCATGTCGAAAAATTCGACATTTTTACTTCATTGCACAATGTGCAATGGGCATTCGACACACTGACAGAAACTCTTACACAATTTGGCGAATATTTTCAAAACCACTCATTGAGGCTGTTTTCAAGCCGCATGAGACAAACCTCCAGTACACCGCTGGAATTCGATATTCTGACATTGATTTTCCATTCGTTTATATTATTTCTTGTTGTCCTTCACAGACTTCCCTAAATTCATCTGACTTGACTACATTCTGCAACACATACGCTGGTATTTCACCACCTCGTTAGCCTTCTTTCTTTCATCAGCCCACTTATACACATTTTTGTTCAGTGTTAGAAGTGCATGTGCCAAATCTAATCTGTTTGCCAAAACTATTGCTTGGGCCGACCTAAAAATGTATGTGAGCTAACAGGGTAAATCATGTCATCAGTGTAAAAGGAACATGCGTTCAACTGATGGAAATTTGTTTGCCTCAGAAACACGTTTCATTTATATTTAACTAGTCTTAGTTTGCTGGTCATCCTTTGTGACAAAAAGACGCTCCCACCCACCAATTTCCTTAGATTCCCGTGGTGGTCTGTCATCGTTCCTTCCAACAATGGTTCGTCTGAAGCAGTTGTCAGAACTTTCCCTGGCCGCTCGGATGCTTCTTATCGCTTTCTATTAGTTACTACGGCGGATAAGAGTTGCCAACATTTTTTAGTCATCTTCGAAGTGAACCTGTCGGAACGGCTATCCGTCAGCTTGTTATTAATGGCAGCACCCGGTGTTGCTCTTGACAATTGAAGGCACCACACGGTAGAATAGAAGGTTTACCTCTGACATTTCTAAGCTTCCAGTCGTCCCTTAGAGACAACTGCAAATGCATCTAGGGAGCAAAATCGTCCTTTGGGGTATCTCGGCAAAAATAATCAACATATATTCGATCTGTCGAACTGCACTTCATCTTCAACTGAACATAAAATACTTCCTGTCATTCTGAACAGAAAGCCCTGCTGATCTAAACAAATTCACAAAGATTTACAGACTTGTATGTGTGGTCCTGTTAGCTGTGAAGCAGTTCGGTCTCAAAAGCAAACACCATATAATGGTTCATTTGAGCTAATATCGCTAAGCAACAAAGTTTTCATAAGTGAACGTTCTAAAAAGCATGAAACCAAGATAACTTACGATCTCAGGTGCACTTTAGTATATATACATCTGGACCTTCTCATCCAACACATTACCCCGAAAGCAGTAACAACAAACTCTAATCCATCTGCTTCATCAGCGTTGCACATACCGACTGTTCATACACAGTGGGATGAGATAATCATTTGACAGATTTTACTCCTCCATCAATCAGATAGTTATTTCACCGGCACCGCTATCTTATGTCCATTATGTCTCACCGAACCACATGTTTCAATAGGCATGTAACTTTGGCGGGGGTTTCAGTCAACTCCGGTCTTGTCTGTTCGACAATTTTTAAAATATTATGTAACACGATTGTCTTAGAGGGTAGCATAATGTTTTGTACGAAGTAATGGTTTTCGCATGTTGTTTGCTATGACAGATCTATGGGTTGTCAGAGTGCGCTGATGAGTCAGCTAATAGAGGACCTGCCTCCTTAAGAGTACGACATTTTTGTGGCCAGTTTAAATCAAGCAGAATATCTACTTTACAGTGGGTTTCGGTTTAGTTATTACGTATATTGCTCGAGGTGAGTAAAGTGGTATTGTGAACATGAGTGTGTACAAGCTGATCCGCATTTCACTGTGCCTGCTAGTAGAATAAAGGTTTGTCAACAAAAATTCGGCTCCTTTCTATCATATACATCGTCGCGCACATACAAATCTACAGAAACTATGCTTTTCGAACACTGGCATGTCAGGTGATTGTGGTATTCACTCCGATACCCAGCAAAAAACAACATACACAAAAGGGCCCATGTGAACTGTGACAGTGTAGGAGTGTGTTAGGGTGATTTCCAAGAGCACCGCATTAGACTTTAGAAAAAAAGGTCAATCTCCTTTAAAAAAATTAAGGAAAGGAGATTCTGCGAAGTTGCTTGCCAGGTTTTCTCCTCCGTAGAATAAGTGCTGTTGTGATCGTAAAAGGCGTTTGGCTTGGAAAGTTGTTCATCTCACGCAATTCATTAAAAGTTATGCAAAAACTGGACAACGGACACGAACACCAACTTGCGTGCAGGGTGTGTATCCGTACCCTTTGGCAGCAGTACATCGTCATTCGCGATAGTGACACACCCCACATAGTGCAAATACCAGCTTCCAACAGCCTAGTCTGGCCCTCCGTCTTCCTCATGTTGAGACCTGTCATTTAATTCTTTAGAGTACGTACCACATTATTCACAATCGAGGGTGCATTTTGAGTAACACTACTACCCGGCTTAGGAGGTGCTGGCATAATTCAAGTGAGATTTGGGCAATCAACACTGTGGGCAACGTTTGAAGCCCTTCAAGGAGTAGTTTGATTTTCTTGCAATACTTAATAAAAGCTTTCTTCAATAAATAGGTACTGCTAATCCAAGATTCTATATACCACGTGTCAAACACCACAGGATTGCGAGAGATTCACTGGTCATTAAAAGTAGTTTCTTGGTTGATTTGAACGCGACAATCTAGTTAAATTCCAGATGTTTTAAACTTTGAGTTTGGCAAACAAATTTCATTTTCATCGTTTTCATACGACCCCTTTACTCCACTAAAATTAATCCAATTGAAAAAATAGTTGCCTCATTTTACAGGGCTCATATTGTTTCAGCACATGTGTTGTTCATGTAGGTACAGACCGGAACAGATGTGTCTGTTCGCACGCGAACAATTTTGCAAATGGAATAGAATAAAATCTAAAATATCACATAAATTTATCGAGAACCCGAACAAATACAAAGCAAGTTGACGTCCAGCTCGTACTGCCCACAAAATTGCCGGAAACTGATAGCCGAATTAGTTATTACTCCAGTAGTTGAAATGTTAGCAACTGAACGTCAAAGGCACTTCCCTGTAGGTTTCATATTGCTACGCACCTTCGTGCTATTCCACAGCGATAGTTATTTACTAGGTGCGATTCTTGTCAAACAGCATCGGTAGCATACACCTTGAGCGGTATTCAAGTTGTAAAATTCTGAAGTACGGCTACACAGTAGTGTTGAAGATAGTGCCCAGTTGGTTGGATGGGAACGATAAATCCACCTTGCCAGAAGAGTATACTCATGGGTTCCTTTTCAAAATAACCAAGTCAAGGAAAGACCGGGGCACCTTAGCTGTTGAGCAAGAATGAAGGAACTTACCCTACATTACCCTACATTATTGTTAGTGATCTGGTGTTGACACAATTATTGAACAACAATTTGCATTAGCCACATGCATAACTGAATACATTTGTTTGCAAACCAAATGACAATAACGTCCCGAAGACTAATCATTTCAAATTAACGAAAGCCAAACGCTTCCTTGACACAGGTAAAAGAAGTCAAAGGATTAACCTTTTCATAATATCACATGACAAAGTAACGGACTTGAATAAACTGATATGAATGTCCTCTCTTCCTGTATTTGGCTGGATAGTTTTTTCCCGTTCACATAGGAATACTATCAAAATCTTTTGTCATGGACTCATAT
Source organism: Paragonimus westermani (assembly GCA_008508345.1). Classification (NCBI taxonomy): domain Eukaryota; kingdom Metazoa; phylum Platyhelminthes; class Trematoda; order Plagiorchiida; family Troglotrematidae; genus Paragonimus; species Paragonimus westermani. The sequence goes on from QNGE01000449.1 coordinate 211,152, forward strand.
TTTTCCCCATTTCTTTCACATTGTTTTACACAGTCCTTTAGCACTTCTTAAGCCACAAAATTTGACCTCAGATTTTGTGTTTTACGGTGTATATCACTCACTATCCGCATCCACATATCAAGTGGAAATCTTATCAACTTTGATACAACTTACTAGACTTTGTCTATAAACACAAATAAACCGCAGTGTATTGTGCTAGGACTGAACGCCAGATTTTACGAACCAGGCATTTGCACTTTACTATCGGCTCATGCAGGATAGACAACATTGACTTTGAGTCTTATTTGCCAATGTCGTGAACACGGAAGTTTAAAAAAAAAATGAAAACGAAGGATGAAGTTGTCAGAGATATTATGAACGCGTCTGTTATGGACCACGCACAGTCTTCCAGCCAACATTGAAGCCAGTTGCAGAAAAGCAAGTGTAATAAACAGAACTGCCTTTCCAAAAGACTTACGAATATTTTTACAAACTGTAATTACGACGCAGCTTCGTAACTTACTGCAACACCCTCCAGATCCGTTGGTATTTATCCGATTTTTTAGATGTATACAGTGTTGCTGCCTGGATTCAAGCTCTCTGGCCACTGGTCATGCACCCAAAGAATCCCGGATAAACGCTAGTATGCGGTGTAGCTACCCATGAAACCAGTCCACTAAATTCCACTGAAACTGGCCGCTGAAACGTTGCTTCAACGTTGTGGGCTTGGATGAATCTACTGCGAAGATAAGCTAGCGTTATGAACCGTAGATCAAGATGGGCAATAGACAGAGCCACTAACGATGCCGCTTATAAACAAGTCTAGCGATTTCAACCCAGGCTTTCGCAATTTTAACGGATATTTTAGCAAATACGGTGAGGGCTGAAGAGTTTGTGCTAACCCGGGTAACTGAACTGAACGGCAACTTCAGGCTGACTACTGGTAACAGTAAAGGGCAGGGTTGAAACCCACTGGTTGCCGAGTCGATTTGTTGATGTCTAAAAGCACAAATATTGTTTAGTGAATTTCAGCGACTGGTTAACAAAAAAGAACATGGAACCACAATGCTTGCTGTTGAAAAATTTGATTTTCTGTGCTTCTTTAAAATGTCTCTTATGGTGTAGTTTATAAGAATGAGATCAAACACGTTCAGATAATCTAGTTTGTAATTCAATACAGATAACTTCGAAGTGAGAGTACAAACTTGTCGACGAATATCATTCTTCAAAGAACTTGGTGAATTTTACAAAAACCACAAGGGATGATCAGAACTGCAGAATCCAAAAGGGTTCGCCGGCTTAGTGTATCGTCCATAAGGGATTAAAAAAGTTAATATAACACTAATCCAAGTGTACGGAAATTGACTGACCAACCCGTTAGACAGGATGCAATCCGAAGATGTCAGTGAAAATCATATGTGGCCTGAAGAACTGAGAAGTGAGGATTTGGTTTGGTTTACGTTAACACAACACCAGTCGTATATTGAAAGCAACCGAGCCATTAAAAACTGGTGAAAAAAACAATCAAACCACGTTAGCTGTACTCGATGCCGCCTACTCTTGATCACGTGAGTTTTACGTAATCCATACAGTGGACTTGAGAATTAGAAGTTTCTGGTCAAACTTGAAATTTACCCTTTGATTCTTTGATGTACTACTTACCATAATCTATGAGATCTACCCGGACATCATATACAACTTCAACAGCCTGTAAGCCGAATGCACAATAAGTGGACATGGTTCAAATTAATCATTACAAACTGGAAGAGGTAAAACGAACACAGATTGAAAATTAGTAAACAAAAATATTTAGAGTAAAACCCTTATTCAAGCCGCTGTGGATTATGGCTGAAAGTAAACTCAAATGTGTGTATTTAGTTACAACAGCTGTAACTGTGTTTGTATCAACCGTAATCGATGTCCGACTGAAATGATACTTTCGAAGTGGAGTAAACGGAATCAGCTAGCGCTGAATTAGCCGACATAGACCTAAAACAAGTGAATTTGCAAAATAAAACCTTTATCTTCACTGAGCCGTCTTCGCATACTATGCTTTGGTATTTTATGCACACAGTGACCTGATGAGCGTCCATTCTCCCCAATTCGGGTGGTCAGAGCCTTAAGCTGAGAACCGGAAATACTTCCTGCAGTCTCCTGAAAACATTCGCTCATAATGAGCGTTTGCATGCTGATCATTGACTTGATGTAGATTACTGGTTTTTTACAATGACGGTGTTTAGTTTAAAATAATTGTAACTGAACTCAGTAATCTTTCCAGTAAACTGCTGTACGGTTGAATCTATTACCGTGGACTAAGTTTACTGTATACCAACCACCCAAGAACTCAAACGTTTTGGGCTGGTTTGCTGAAACCAAGTTAAGGAAAACGTAATGTCTCCGCCAAAATAGTATTTGTAACTCGCTAACAATGTTCAACAACTGACAAAAGCACCCGCCAATAACTTTGTGCAGAAAGATCGCTTCTGAGATAGAGGTTTTTGATGTAAAAGTTTGTTCCAGCAACCGACAGATTTTCGGCAAAATCAGAGACTCGGCTGTGTGAACGTTTGCTTGTAGTAGTTTATTAATGTCTTTACAAGAGAATGAGTTTTCAGCACGGAAAATGTTAAACCGCCCACCTCTTTAATTCAACTGCCTAGATGAACAGCATACCATACCTGTGGATAAATCAAAAATGGAGTCAGGTGTGTGAATAGGCTCGCACTGTTAAAGGCTGAGTTTTAAAAACAAAATGGGATATAAATGGTATATAAATAGGCCTAAGTTACTGACCACTGCACTTATGTAGCTGGTTAAGTGACGCTAGAAGGCATTCGTACATTTGACAGTTTCAAAGATTTCATCTTAACGTCTTCGATTTTCAATTGTTCACACACAACATAAATCTTACAGTTGGAAATGGTTCCGTTTGTTATGATACTTACAACGAGTACTATGATATACTGGAATGATCTTCCTCCTAACATTGCTTAATAACAGGAAACTTATGACTGATACAAAATCGGTTTTGAGACACCCACCGAAAGGCTCACAGAGAGACAGGGTCATCGTTTTTGGATGAGGTTTGCGAACTCCATTGTGCTACTCAGTGGCTTCCGTAAACTCTATTCAAAATGTGGTTTTCTTATTCAGACTCAGGGACGCGCTGTTTGTGTTCCGAGAAAGCGCAACACCATTTTGACGCAACAGTTTGCTTGCCCGAAGTAGTCGGCTGAATAACTGCTTAAACGAGCTTTGTCTGGTTTCTAGTTCAAACGAAACAGGCTAGAAAAAGCAGTAAATTACCGTTAACTTCTTTCTATCTAAGTTACATCAAACTGACAGTTTTATTCCTTTCAGGGTTTGATATCAAACGCTCTACTCGTTTATTTAACTGAGGTTTGCTTGACAAAAATTGCTTTCACAACAGCAGTGTGTTAACTGACTTTGACTATGCTGTCAAAACCAAGTCTTAAGGAGCATTAACACGTCTTTGGTACGAACGTGCCTTAGGCACCCTAGGCGAACTATTCCGGCGCTCAACAAATTCGGTAAGCACGTATTGTCCTAGACGTCCGATTGTAAGTGAATTGTGCTATATTCATTTGGACAGTACGTCGATCGAATATTTATGATAGTCTTCAATGATATAGTGTAGCAGATATCAGAACTAGCGGTTGTGATTCCTAAAATTGGAAAGTGAAGAGTCGAACGTGTGTGCTTCCATCCTTTGGTGATAAGAAAAACCTTTGAAAGAATGGTTCCTAAAATTGAACTGGTATACTGCCAGATCGATCAACACTACTAACCTGCATCTTCATTGATTATTAGTTACACTCTATTCGACAAGCGACTTCCAACGGCTGGCAGTAACAAACAATCAATTTGAATGGCAACAAGTAGTAATCCAAGAGCTTAGGAGAGCATCGAAGTAAACAGAGTGAGTCGAACCGGATGTAACTTTCTAGAAATAGGAAGGGCCCCACCATGTTTCATCGCCAGTATGTAGTCTGTGACCGTTCGTCAATGAATCAGAAGTAATCAAGCAGTTTTGCCTAATGGTAAAAACAGTAGGGAGCTGATGCAACTAAGCTAATGGCAGTTATTTTTAAATATTCAAGATCTTACAACGGTAGAGAAATCTGACTAACTGACAGTAAAACTTTGACCTTTTCCTCGAACTACCCACCTCAGTTGACCAACCAATCTTAAGACTTCATCATCCTTTGAGAAGTTAAAAATAAGGTTTGAACTAGGCGATTACCTATGACTTAGTACATGAGCGCAAGTATACACCAGTATTGCTACGAATTAATTTGTACGGCTATAAGAAATGTTAACTGAAACCAAGAAATTAATACAATAATCCGACCGATGAAGTACAAGCAAGTATCTGTAATAACTTGGTGTTGGCCGTCAGTCTTCCCAAAACCAGTGATCATCAAATTGAAAAGTCCTAAAATCCTGTTTAGCCAGTGCACTAACACTCTATTTGCCAGTAACGTACCAACTGTCACAACACAAAGCACAGATTCAATCTGGTCTGAAACCAATTACGAGCTGCTTAATTTATGATCGTTATTAGGACATGCGTCACTGTGGAGCCATAGAAGAAAACGTTTGCTAGAAACACGTATATGCAGTCAGATAGGTCGAAATATTACTGATGAGTAGTCGGGGATTTGGTTTAGTTTCAAGTTAAACATCACTCACATTTGATTGCAGCCTCCGCATTCACATAGACTGTCTAGCCAGCCTCTCTCGAAAAGAAGTACTACTGACGAGTTTTAATGAGATCGCAACTCGAGTCTAGTGCTTTTTTCAAAATAGGTTGACTGGAAATTCCATGTGAAAGCGAAGACGACGATCAAATGTGAGTAATGTTCAACTCAAAAAGAGGTCGAAAGTTTGACCAAATGTGATTAAATATCAGCTTAAGTGGAACCACGCAACGCCAACTCCTTAATCACTGAACGATAAATCCATAACCATTTATCCTACACTTTCCGCGCAAAATGCATCAGTTAGTCTCGAGGATGAATAAGCAAAGTATCTTTTTACGGATATTAACACTGATTATCTCAAGGTTCAATACCTCTTATGCCAAAGTGCTCGTGGACAGTTAATGAACAATTAATGATAAACATTGGAAGTCTTCCTTGTTTTCTCCCTTTATTGTAGGCAGAAACACAACTCATTATCACGAGTAGGTTAGAAGATGATGAGGAAAAGTGGACACTTGTATAATTACGTTGAGCTGTTTGGTTACTTATACTCAGTGGATTATGAGATTTATTAAGGTAGGTGAAAGTCAAAACTGACATCCGGTCAGCGAGAGACTAATTGCATTCAAAAAAAGGTCACTCGTCCGTTCAAACAGTATTTGTTCAGTTAACCTGTCCAATTTCTATTTCTATGATGTACACATTGTTGGTTGAAAAAATGGACTTCTCACAATCAAAATGCAGTAAAACCGGGTATGCAGCTTCCGAAGTTGTCAAGTGTATAACCGCAATCGCAAAATCGTGCATAAAGCATTCATCGACTGCGTCTTGAGACAATAAATTGGAAAAAACTGTTACTCAACAACGAACAAAAAATACCGTATATTTACTAAGGAAATTTACAAAAGTGATACTAATAAAAGAGCCTTGCCAAATTGGATAGGTGAAGTGGTAAAATCGCAATTGAAATTGTTCAGATAAACGACGGTATAAGTAAAATTTTGATAAAAAGGATATCCTTTAGAATGAATCAGACTGGTATAAATTCTGGCTTTTTCTAGAAACCAAAATGCAAATGGCCGTAATAAATTTGCACCCAAAAGGGTTACGGAAACAAAAACAAAAAATGTAACAGAAAACTGTAATTTTTGGATTCAGACTCTTTTTGGGTGTTCCTGAGGGACTGCACTGCAGTTTTCGCAAACGTCTTTCCCAGTTCACGTACGTCCACAGAAACTTTAAGCCAATGTTTTGGCAAAAAGTTTATTTATTCGTGAAAACGCAGATGTGGGATACGGAGACCAGCATTATAGGGAGAATAACTAGCCCTAGACCGTATACTGTGAACGGTATCCAAGTAAAAGTAAGCGGAAATTTTTCAAACTGAATCAGAACTTCTCAGTGAGGGATTGATCTGGGCATTAGAAACGAATTTAGGGTAAGTTTGACATCAGTACTTTTGCAATGGGATGAATATACTCGCAGCCCCCCAGTGTTGACACTATATAGCTGTTGTTTGCTTTATGTTGCAGTGAGGTTGTTGCATGCTCCATGAGCAGCGCTCAGGTTTTTATTCAACTCACCATATTCCGAATTTCGGTTTCGTAATCATTTCATTAATGCCCCTCTGAAACTGACACAATCGTCCGATTTGTCTCTACTCTCGAAATCGTTCACTATGGGTTCAGATATGCATAAGCTTTCCAGTTTTATTTCTACTCGTGGATTTCCTATAAATTCTAAAAACGTCTGGTGAGTTTTCCTAGGCGGAATCTATAACAATAAGCCTACCTCACACAGAATTCTACAAAAACACAGTATTTGTAAGATTACGCTTCGGTGATGAATCCCAACAAGAGCAGAAACCCGAATCAAACATAAATTTTCAAGGTCAGATCTTTCCGAAATGGATTTCAAAGTGAGAATTGTGGTCAGGCTTCACTGGCACTTAAAGAAATCTGTATTAATCATACTGTGGAGACAGCGATGGATGATAAACTCAAAAGTGGTAGATGTCACAACAGTCGAGGGTGTGAGTCTACATGACTGAGTAGGTATCGAACATAAATTATGCGATCAAGTAGCAAAATACCACACAACTGTTGCGCACTGTCTCAAGTGTTCTGAGACAAACGTGCACTAGCAAGTGCTGTTAGCCGTCAACAATTCCGAAAAGCATTACGGTTTACACGGGGATGCCTTGTGTGACGACGTGCACATCCATACGTGCTGGATTATATCATAACGTGCTAACTGGCTGTTTGAAATCGTCAAGTCATTAGCTGGTCAAGTAAACCGAAAGGTCTTTCCAATCCATCGAAAACCAACAGTAACCAGTGGGTCTCGAACAAATGAGACTCGGAAAATGGGTAGTCGAAATGGGTAAAGGTTTGCGAACGATGGACTCATAATAAACTGATCAAACTTTAAAAGGCTCACTTAAATAGCTGATGCTATTGACCAAACGTCTGGCATTAATTCAATCAGTGAATGGGAACATACTTAGCATTCCGATCGGCATACCGCAATTAATTTTAGATTTTGGCCTTACAAATTGCACACCTCCTGGAAATGAATTCACCAGGAGGTTTTTCAACTCTGTCGTCACACTTGGTCGACAATTATAGCCCACTGATTTAATTACAGTGTAAGTCGTGTTAACCGTGTTAGGTAACGTTTACATTTAAGTCATTTACCTCAACTATAATTAGATCAACGATAGTCTACCTCTCATATAGTTCCTTTCAAATCTCCTTTGTAATTTGAAGTTATTGTCATGGTTTCAGTAGTGCGTTTTGAATTACAAACTCCAAGTGTCACGTTTCCGAGGCATTTTCGGGTGAGTAGTTTACAACGAAGAAAGCCCCCTCGCCAAATGTGACCTATTGACCTGCATCCTGGTGAAGTAACGCGTATGCCGGATTTATTCAATGATATAGTGGTCGGGATTAACATGCGTCTTAGGTTCCGATGAGAACCGTACGAAAGTCCTGGTGTGCACATCTGGTATGGTATCCAATTCGAAACAGATGCCAAGACACAGGCATGGTGTGCAATCGAAAACACGGCAATAAGTGCTGCTGACTGCAATCTGTAGAATATCTGTAGATTATTATATCAACTCAGTAAGACGCTGAAATTCTGAAGCAGGGAAAATTGTTTATACATGAAACGTTTCAAACTATCCAGAACTCGTTGTCAAGCAGTGTAAGCTACGTAATTTACTGTTGTGTATGTGTGTTTGTTTGTCCGCATATAGGAGCAATTGGGTAATTAAGCAAGCAGTTGAGTAAGGAGAAGCACATGTGTCTTACATATATATATATATAATATGCACGCATATCAGTGTTAGTATACAGGTAAATGAGTACGCATGAATATAAGTATACGGGTGCAAGTAAGTGGAATCAAGTGATTAATTCATTAAGTAAATACGTAAAAGTGCACAAGTTTGAATACACATTTCACTGGTAAAAAGAGGAGAGGAGTCGGTGAGTAAATAAGACAGATTTTCTTCGTATTGTTTATTTCTTCGCGATTACACAGCAGCCACAAAAGTCTCACCGAGGAACAAAAACCCACTGAACTTAATCCAGATAATGCTGCGCAATTGAAACCCAAAGGTATTGGTTTTTTGTGAAGCAATGCTTGGCCGAACTTACCAGCAGATGTATTGTGCACAAAAGTGGATGAGGTAATCAACCGGGTTGCCGTAGCCATGATTACATAATACTTGACGTGTTTATAGGCGTGCCTAGCCCCTGTTTGTCCTTACCTATATGATGTACATAACTGGCATGTTTTACGTTTGCGACTGATGATAGTAAACGAAATTTGAACATATCGCAAAATCACTAACTGACGTGATCGTTCTCAGTACCCACAGTAATCTTGGAATGGTTTCGGCTAGTAGATTTCACAAGACAGATTGGTTTGGCCAGGCGCCCGGAACCCTAAAAACGGTATCCTATGTGTGGTCAAATGGCTCAGTAATTAAACAGCTTTTGGAGCTGTTATGTGCTTGAATTCCACTGGGACCAGACTTTTAGAGTTAGAATGGTACTAAAACCTGCGGAGTAGTAAAGTGACGGCATCAACTAGTGTAGTGAGGATAGACGGTCGCACCATACTACTCACACCACTATTCAGTAGCAGCATGGATCGAGATGATCGCGGATCGAGATAATCGCGTGATAAATACGACAGAGATACGGGATGGGTCGTTGGAGGGCAGAATGACATATAATGGCTTTCGCTACACGACGGAACTGATACATGGTGTCTAGAGCGACTGGAGTATCCTCAGAAGAGTACGGTGTGCAAATAAGTGTTTCCGTTTCTAGTCGTGCTCAGACGCTTAAGTAGTGTGTTGGTTTCTCCAATAAAGTAACCTTTGTGTCATCCGCCTTCTGTGTTCACAACACTAGTAGTTGGAAGATATTCTGTTGACAATGGACCAACGGATTACGTCCATATGAGCACACGCAGCAAAGAGGTTTATTGTTCAGTCTTACGTGTGCACGCAAATTGCCTTTGTAAATGGGTCCACAACAGTTTTTACTGTTACTCGTTCTAATAACAGCAGGTCACTCTTGCTTAACTACAATCACCACACTGATACGGCACAGTTATCTAAGAAAACAAAAATATAGGAAGTTAATGTTTGCGGTATATTTGACAGTAATAATGCACCTCGAACAATCATCAACACACGATTATGGAATGTCATTTAATCAATTGCATGTGAACTGCTGGGATTCAGAGGAGCATACAGAGTGTAACAGTTTATGTAGGTAATTTCATGTTGCGCTCATCGATAATATGTTTAGTGCCATACTTATGCTATCTGACGGGCAAGTTGTAATAACCTTTTTTGATTTATTAAGAGCTTCCTCGGCTAGATTTAAGAACGGGTTGTTCGACAGTAAACACACGACAAAATATAGAGTGTCATTAGGATAAGATTTTGACGCTGGTCAATGGGGAAGCTGTAGAATGAAAATATTTTTTGATCGCCTAACTATTCCCGCCAGAAACAGTTTTCATAAAGCGATATGGAAACTTTAGAACCAGATACATGTTTAGCAATCTTACCTGTTGGAGGACAGCTTAACCTATCAAGACTCAGACCTTTGTCAAACGGAAAAAATCATCAGCAGTTTACACGCATATTTGATCTTTCGTATAGTCGTAAGCGTCAAATATAACCGTTAATATGCTTAGTGCACAACTTCACTCGTGTAAATCTGCACTGTTTTAACTGGGAGAATGAATGTTTCTGATTCGTCCCTTCACGGTCAAGCCCGATTCAGTGGACAAGAAATAATGGTGAATACTGAGTGATCAACCTTTTGCAAGCTTTACGAAAGTTCCCAGGATCTCAGGCTCAGTTGCATTTTTCAACTGTCAACTATGAATTAGAGTTAAGTAACTACGGGGCAGCATAACCGTCAGATATATTCACCTGAAAATTTTGGTGTCGATATTGTTCACATTAAAGCATAGTCAGAACACGTAATAACAGTTAACCCACTTTCTTTAGTTTCATCCTTAAACACTGTGCAACGTAATCCAATCTTCCGAATTGGTGACCGCAATGAACAACTTCTCCGCTGTTCACATCTTATATTTTTATCATCCCTACTCTCCGCACGACGTGACGGTGCTATTAAAATTGGATAAGACCAAATGTGAACATTTAGTGCAACTGCATTATGTAATCAGATCAAAGCCAAAATTGCTGTGATCGGAAGTGAAAATCGCGTCAATCGGTGATGTGGTTCGCTCTATATGTTACCCTCGGAAACAGTGAAGGATAGTCGTCGCGGTTAAAGTCCAATTTCTTCACACCCGTCAATTCGCTTATCTTTGATTGACTAGGCTGTGTTGTTGCTTATACTGTCCGTCCAACCTACTTATGACGCTCACGTCAAGCTCTGGCCATCAATCTGCACATGCTCCTCCCTTGACGACCGTGTCTACATATGATAACTGCGCTGCGTAAAAGCAGCCGAAAGAGGGAAACAAGATAGAGCGGAGAGGGGTAATGAACGGCGTAAGCAACAGACGAGTGTCTGAACGGTAATCTGCGGAAAAACTTTTGGTTGTCTTTGATGCGTCTGCATCTTGTCCACATCACTGAAGGTTTACGGGGAATTGTGAACTATTGGTAATTAGCCGTATTAGTGATATCCCGGTTTTAACTGAAAAGTCGCTTTATATCGTGTAAACCACTAAAATGTTTAGGAGTATATAACGTGAGTCAGACGTCAACACGATAAATCAGAACGTATATCTGCACAGAATTTATTTAACCACATAAATAAAACAAATCTGCCCCCGTGGTCATGAACGAAAATATACTAACTGTGGTCCACCTAGATGATTTAATTGTCCGGCCTGGAAACTAGTTTAAACTCAACTGGTTTAACCACATTGAGAATAACAAAACGTGGAGTATTACAACTTGCTCGTAACGTTGTGTTATTCCCAATCTGTTTATCAATAACATGTTAAACACGACGCCCAAACTGTTCGACTTCATTCGTACTAAATTTGGTGCGGATATCTTACAAGTGGTTTAAACACAGCCCATCAAGTACAAACTCGAACGTGCGTAAGAACCATTAACTTCTTACCGCAATCCTTAGTATTTCACGCAGCCGGGAGTTAATATTAATGAACTCAGCTACACATGCGACCTGCTGATGACAGAAATCGTGTACAAAAAAGCCTAAGCTACACAATGTGAAAACTAATATAAGAGAAAACAAAATCGATCATTTTAAAGGCTAATGTTGACAGCTATTAACAACGGATGCTGAGTACGCGTGTTTCCAGCTGGCCAGCATTCTTAAGTGTACGCAAAACAGATGTCAGAAACTTTTGCTACAAAGAAGTGAAACCATAATATGTGCGAGTTCAGATAAAAATTCTATCACTGAGGTGGATAAAGCAGCGGTGAAGTCACATTAAATAGGAAATCCAATTTTCAGAAATGCTGACAACATTCGGAAGATTAACTTTTCACGAAATTGGGAAGCTGTGAATTCAAGTCATAAAAAAAGAAACTTCTAGTGGTTTCCGAAAATTACAGGACAGTTTACGTCAGACGTGGCGGTATTGTTTGTGTTTGAAATTGTTCATAGCCCCACCGTTTTATGGAATGTCAAGAATGTGCGAGCTCCACGTGTTCATCATACTCATAGTAAACTGCAGCATACTTAACAAGACCTTATTATTGGTGACAGTGGTAAAGTAGGTCGTGTTGTTGGGAGTTCATATAATCCACACAGTGAATTGAACCAGTGATGGAATCAGTGTTGGAAATCTCTTGGGTTTTAATGTAAAGTTGAGGTCTACTGGTATACTTATGAAGTACTCTGAAGAAACAACTAAATAACTTACAAGTAGTGTGGCAGATTTCACATTTTATATGTCAGCGGATTGACTACCCAGGCAGGATTTCCCAGCAGTTCACGCTGGAATCCACCAACGTCACCACTGAACATTGAATAAAGCTTTGATGTTCAGTGGTGGTGTCAGTGGATTCTAGCTTGAGCTGTTGAGAAATCCTGCATGGGCAATCAGTCCGCTGGATCACTTGAAGGAATCCATATGACACAGTGGATTCGGCGGGTAACTGACACCGAATGTGAAATTTCTGAGCTCCCGACATGGCCTCGTAGCTTAATCGGTAAAGCGCTCGGCGCGTTTGGACATGCTGTTTCTGTTGCTGATTCGAATTCACCCGAAGCCCAGATTCTGCGTACTTAGGTCTTATCTAATCTAAGTAACTGTCGATAACAAATATTACTAAAGAAGTTATAACTAGACTAGTGTCACTCAAACAGCATTATTGATGTCAGTGTAGTACGAGGAGGAGCACCTTCTCAACACATGGATGGCATACACTCCCCACACGGATTATTCATTCCTTTCGTTTTAGCGAACGTATATATCGTTCTATTATTCAGTGCACTAATGCCTATCACCAAGCACGCAAAAAACTGTTTGATTTCCCAATAAAAGGACTGTACTTAGATTATGAAGTCTCACACCAGAACTTGAGCAATCGACAGAAAATAGAAACAAATAAACAAGCAACAAGTGGAAGCAAAGTGACATCCGTGCAACAGATGTCACTAGTCCGTTTCAGACATCGCAGACTACTCAAGTAAACAATAACAACATTCAGTCAGCTAAATCCGATTAACCAGTTACATACAAAACCTAACGAATAATATTCCAGGTATCCGTCTTGAATGAGCTGCTTTATCTCCTCGATACTCTTGATATTGTGCTGAACAATCTTGTAACCGTCAGTCGGGATAACAATGACCAAAACATTATGAACCAGTAAGGGGAACCTCCAGTTACTTGAAGGCACACTGCAAATTATAGTTTTCGGTAATAAGACGCAATCCACTGAGCCCATTTCCAATAGTTAAAAGGAATGTCAGTCGAAGAAACAAACGGGCCATCAAGCGATAATCGGTCACCATTACCGGACTGTTTGGTCGACTGGTTAGAGTAGCGCCTCAGGATCATCATAAATCGGGAGCCAATGTGCAGTACACTTATCCCGTTTAAGTATCCTGCACAGTCGTCTATTTACATGAAGGGCAAACGACTGGATAGTAACACAAAGAACCTGTAGTCCGATCAACGACAGAAAGATTAACACTGCATCTAAGCCAGTCCTGAATCTGGTGAAGGAACAGAGGAGCACAGCCCCTATTTCACACACGAAGCGGAGGAAATGAGAACCAAATGCAAGTAAGAATCGGAAGAGTATAACAAAAAACCCGAAACCAAAATAAGTATCAGATCATAATTAAAGATTTCAGTATCCGTAGTCAGCTATTGGAACCATTGTGAAAAATGTCGAGGAAAGTAGGACTGAACGGGCCACTTTATTTGCAGGAGCTATCGAATTTGGAAAGCCCAAAGACACTATAAATAAGATGGGAAGTAGCGACCAGTCTGGCACATCACATTCCGTATGGGATCGATTGAGTTTACATGGACGGCTGGGTGGATTAGTGACTAACGGTTTCAAATGTGTCTATCGCATGTCCGGACGAATACTCCACTCTTTCTAATAATATGACTCTTTTAACAAACCACTCCTAATTTGACACATCTGGTCAAATTTTCTCAATTTTCACGTCTCCATTCTGCTAAAACAAACTAGAAAATAATCACCACTCAATCCTTCTGCGTTAGATTTGTAAACCACTCCCTTGAAATTCATATTGTGATTCACCATTACAACCATTTGTTCGTAATCCCAAGAAATGTCAAAAGTGCAGGAAGAACACCATAAAAAACGACAACCGAAGGTTTGCGATTTTATATGAAATTATACATTCTTAACCAGCTTAAAACATATGGTATCTTTCTAATGAGACGTGACGCTAAAGTGTACCGCTGGAGACCGAACAACAAACACATTAATCATTTACCTGGGGTTAGTAATTGAGATCAGTGAGCGAAAATTAGGGCATGGTTGTCAACTTCAAGTTAATGCAATCGGCACCTTGTTCTCGGCTAGTTAGTCTGGACAATATTGCTGGATGTCGCCCACACGGATTGTTTCTGTTCTTCGTCAGCCGAATAGATCGAGCAAACCGGCTGGAGAGGATGGGTGCCTATCGGCATGTACCAGTGCTGCTCATTTCTTGGTCACTTGCTTAATCACTAATCCAAAAACTGAGGGTAGTTTTCTGTTGTTTGAAAATAGTAATAGTGTAGCGAGAAGGCGTCCAACAAAGCACAATCTTTATTACTGATGAGTAGTCGGGGATTTGGTTTATTTTCAAGTTGACCATCACTCACATTTGATCGCAGTGTTCGCATTCAGATAGACTTTGCAGCCAGCCTCTTTCGAAAAGAAGCACNTCTGTCGTATTTCGCCTGCCCTGCCTCGCCCGTTGGTCCGATCCAGTCGAGCGATGACTCACCCGGTCGCGCACGTTGTCCTTGATCCGATCGCGGCAGGTTTTTGAACGTACCTCCCCACGTTGAGGTATTCGGCCGAGCGTTCGAAAACTCGCACCTCCGGCCTGACAGTCCACCACAATAGGTATTCACATGTACGACTAATGGTTCTGAGTCGTGCTGAAATCGTCGTTTTGCGCTAGTTGGTGTAATTGTGCAACAGCTATAAACTTTTATGTCAGTATGATTGGGCCCTATGCCATGTTTCGGATGTTTTATTTAGGGAAACTGACGCAGCCCTTATATGTAGTCCGAACTGTAATGTCCGAACAGATTCCAACGGCTGCAGTTGAAGCATTGCAGACGTTAACTAAAGATGTGCGCATACCTTTGCTATTCCACCAAAAGCCAGCGATCACCTGTAGGTTGCCTGTACACCATCAAACTTCGGGAAGTCGAAAAGAAGACAAAGTACCGGACCATATAGAAATTACACTGCACCCTTCATTGACCAACAGCTAAAACGCCGACAACGCACTCGTGTGCCGATCACCATTACCCTGTTGCGGGTCCATAATCAAATATAGTGCTGACAACACCTAACTCAATGCAAACTCACGCAGCAAAACACAGGTTTTGCTGTTCTAATCATCAGACGCTTCTATTCAGTATGAATGCTACTGACCTTCTTCACATTCATGAAAGAAGCATTCAGTACAAAGTAAGCTAAATAGCTTAAGGCATTAATACACGGTTGGTCATTGGACCAATTTTCGATTCAACCCGATTTCAGGACATGCGTGAAATTCCCTGTGACCGTTGGTTGAACACTGTTGGTCTTCGATTAACGAAATACTGCTCTTGTCCTTTTTTAGACGCCATGGCAAACGGTATTTATATCTCAATAAGGTGAGTAATACAGTGATAGTCCATCTCATTATCATGCGTAGTGCAGCAGTGTGGGCTCATAAATTGATACAGGAGAGAGAGAGATCATTGTTCATGGGTTCCTGTCTCTGTGCTGATGTATGTTGGACAGTTTGTAGGTGTAAACAGAAAATGAATAGAACCAAGTGAAAAGTAGATTCAATGAAGCTGCTGGCTGCAATCATTTCAGCAACAGACACGCGAACAGCATGCACAGTTGATGATCCAAAAGATTGAATCATTAGAATGGTTAGGAAACTCGTAGTATAGGTTGCCTCTCACGTATGCGAACCAGTAATATTTTGAAACATCCAACCGACTCAGCCAAACACGGAGTCGAGCAATGCGTCCCAATACGAACAGATCCTAACTGTGAGGCACCTGTATCAGTGGAGTAACCTGCCTGTCGCATTACTCAGTTTCAGCGAGTGACCTCTCAAACATTCCTTCTTATTTAGTGGGCGGAGATGAACTGTCAGCATGAGACCTAGCGACCGCGGTGGCAAAAAGTTTAAGTCTGCCTACAAATGATATTGTCATGGTTAGAAAGGCAAACAACCTCGAGCCTCTATAATGCATACCACATTATCTAGTTATTCACAATGAGGCAAATGAGGAGAGTAAGCATTTCGCCGCATTGTCGCACTGCTTGGCTGCGTGTCATTTCAGAGAGCTGATAACCCGTGTACTTTTAATGGGGATCACGGTTCAACTTGTTCGGATCTTCGTGATAAATCCGAACATCCAGGACCGAACTCGGGACTAAATCGTACCAAACTGTAACGCGGACATTTGTTAGACAAATACTCGACCTCGGAGGCTTTCAATGAGTTTAGAAGCAAAGTTATAACTGCTTCCATCACATGTTGCAAACGGGAAATTTAGTGATACTCGTTAGTGATGGATTATTAATCACCGACGATGGAAGTCACCCAGAGACTTTGCAACAGCGAAAAACTATCTGATCAAAGGAACGAAAATATCCGTATCATCTGTCAGAAGCTTGCCTCAACTCAACCGGTTCGATTGATTGACTGGACCGACGAGGAGAGGAAACAACCGGACTGCGCGAAAAACAAGCGATCACTTCACGCCAGCGTAACGACAGTTTAATGCATTAGCCTCAAGTTACTAACCCCACTCTGTTTTCTATCTAATGAATCAAGACCATTGGCCTCAGTTACTCACAATCTGTAAACGGATAGCTTCGCTGTCATTTGGACATGGGTGTTGACGGTTTTTTTTACAAGGGCATTGTATTCCAAACGGCTGCAAGCAAGTCTTACCAGGTCCATGATCCAGCGTGCACAAGAGCTCATCTTTAGATGCGCATAAACTCGATCCTACTCACAAAGATTGTGAGTAGTTAGCCACGTGTGGTAATTTGGACACAACTCACCCTGCGTTGGTGCGTTCCGTTACACTTTTTTCCTTAGCGCACTTAAAGCAGTAGAATCAAACTAATTTCATACTTGTTAGATCAACAGTGGAGCACAACCATGTCAGTAATTGGATTCGAAGACTGGCCATCGTACTTATGAAATCAATATATTGGCCGAATTGTCAAATCTGTGCACTCCACAAGGCCGATGATTGTGGAGGATAATTGACACATCGTTCAACCATATCTACCATGACTCCAACGAAGTACTAAATAATACACATCTTGCACAAGTGCTAAAGCCGAACTTCCACTCACGCTAATGAGAAGGAGACTCACAGACAATTCAGATTTTGTGCGCGCACAAACAAAACGAACGGACTGTAACGGCATGCTTTAAGATGAAAGCAGGAATAATCGGACGTAGAACGATCCTTCTTGAAACAAGTCCAGTAGGTCGGGTATTTGGAGATGTGTAACGAAGGACTTATTCTCAAATCAAATCCAAAATGCGCTGTTATTGACATTTCGTGGTAAGCCGCGTACACCACTTCATTTTAAGGCGAATGAATCATTCAGTCACTCGCATGTACACGCATTCGATTATCCAAGAACATTTCACAGAATACTTCAGTACTCTGTATTGCTCTGGTTTTTGATGTAAACTTAGAAGTAATATTAGGTATGATCCTTAGAAAATATCAGCGACCAAATTTCTACCTAACTGATCACCAGCTTATGCTCTTATTGCTAAAGTTTGCACAGCAGCCAAATTTGTAGAGGTGAATAAGACAGCCTGTACTGAAATTTTGTTCATGCATTGCTAGTGACAGTGAATACGTTCTGTAACCATTACAACAGTGGGGCTGTATGCACAACTGAGTTCCCACACTGTGAAAATCAAACATTCTGTGAACATTTCTGGTCGTTCAAACTGAACAGACTTGGGTTCACAAAAGCGAAACCGGATTTTTACTCTCAGTTGAAACCGACTGCCAAACCAATTGTGTCGGCACATTTAGAGTGAAAGTACGAATTTCAAACTATCGCGAGAGTAATCAAATAAACGAATACACGAGACCTATGATTTAACACAACGCTTAGCCTCATAGCAGATGTGCACAATAGATCACGAAGCGGACAACATGCGTCCAAAGCGGAACTAGAGACAAGAGTGGCAATGTCATTCGCGAATCACTCAGTGATTGACACCAAAGCATGACTGTGTCGAAAAGTAAGTCTTTCTCAATCCAGACATGGACATCAACGTCTCAGCCCAACTAAATCAGCATAACATAAAATCCCGGGCTAATAGGTCACGCAAACATCTGCGGATGTTTGAGTGATACCCACCTAGCCTGCCAAAACCGACCATCAACCCGGGACGGACAGTGGAGCGCGCACGATCTGGTCAGCCATCCAGTCAAACATACGCCGCAGTCAACGCGTACTTACTGCACTGCTTGAAGGAAAGACAGACACCGGATATGTCCATTCCATTTAGCAATGATTATGTCGTGCCTGGTTGAGCCCAATGCGGTAGCGTGAATAACACATTGCGTTATCACTGTGCGTACACACCCACCTGTGCACATTCTCCAGAAAACCTTTAATTCCATGTGACAGAGTTTAGGAGATCCGACACCAGCCTGCACGCGGTTCAGAGACACGAAGGCAAGGAAGAATGAACTACTAATCTAACGAAGGCATTGGCAAATTGAGCGCCACTCACAGTTGCTTGCGGCTTTTGCTTCTAAGCCAATCTTGTTCTAGAAGAAACAACAAACTCAAGTTCCGCTCCTTTCAAAACTCACAAGCACTGTACACTTTTTGCTCTGGTGGGAACTGAGCTCCAGTCCACTTGTGGTGCAAGTATATTGACCAAACAGCACGCGAGCAGTCAGTAGCAGCGTGAGACTTGATAATCTAATAGAGACTAGCGCGAAAGTACTAAGCTCCGGTTGTACTCGAACCACTTATAGGTAATAAAAGTTCAGCGTTAAACAGTGGTGTTAGTGGATTATTTGGGAAATACTAGTTGGGCAGTCAATCCTCTGGAACAGGTGGTCACTAAGTTTAACCCTGACCTTTCCGAGCTTCCATCGTGGTTTCGTAGCTCAGCTGGTAGAGCGCTTCTCGCGTCTGGGCGTAATTTTTCTGCCATCGATCTGAATACAGCCGAAGCTCAAATTTTCCACAATCGGGTCACTTCGACGTAATCACCGGTAGTCAAACACATTATTGCATGAGCTGGTAACCTTAAGTCGGAGTTTGTTAATTCGATTCCGAAAACTATTAACCATCAATATACAGGTTGACATTTTACTTTACGAGCACACATTGTTCACCATTAGGCTTGTAGATCGAGCAAACAAATCTCACGAGTAATCAGCCTTTCATTGTTACTCTATGACTTCCAGAAAACGTCATGTTTAGTTACTGAGTAACTCGCTAAAATAAGCAGAGATCGAATCGTACCGTGTGACTTAACCATATTAACTCATGTGATCAAGTCGACCGTGGCGAAAACGACAGGGAAAATAAAATCAAGTTCGGCCACTGTTCCAATTAGAGACCAATTTGAGTAACATCCGTCTATGGCAAGTGATTTCAAAAGAGAAAACATCCATTGAGGTTTTATTAATTTACGGCGATCGCACCGTGTATAAACGATCTGTAAACAAATCAATTCACAACAAATCCGCTGCACTCAAGTGCAACAACTGACCCATGAGGTCGCAGCCAGGACAGTGGATCGATGGAACCGTGTCAGGTCAGATGTTAGAACTAACTAACCTAATCAGCCTCCATAACTTACTTAACCTTTTTCATCCATTACACAATAAAATTCTCCCATTGGACGTCGAGTACACACACTCAACACCCAGAATTTAATAGAATCCGCCAGGCTACGTATATGAGGGTCACAAATTGATGAAATCAAAATCAAACTATCAGAATCAACGCAACATTCAAACGTTAAAAACCCCATAGTACTACTACGGCGAAAACAGCTACGATGGTTCCCGTCCAATGTGACCACGTTTGATCTTATCAACCATTCGGAGGAACTGCTTGGATGATCGCTGTGAAGACAGTGAAATTTCGAATTAGCTGTGGATCGACTGATTTTGACTCTGAAACATCTACAAGACGTTTTCAACTCAGTTGTTCGTGATGCCTCCTTCGGGTAAATGCTCCAGAGAAACGTGTGAAGCTGTTACTATCGTTGCTGTGTGCTCATTCTGCAGACAGACTGAGGATTAACACAACGGCCCTATGTACATACCACCTCCAGAGGCGTTTCGTTGGTGTCCAACCTCCTCTTTTGGTTCAATTGAGTAACGGACGATATCCGTGAAGGTGGACCTGGGAATTTAGAGGGGCATGGTATAGCCTAATTCTCGGGGGTTAGGTGGCTGATGAACAGCAAATATGAAGGTACCACGATATTACTTCTGAAGGGAATATACCCACCATGCTGAATTAGCAGCGAGTGTCTGAACTGGAACAAGCTACACATTTTCTAAACACATCTTCGGAACCCAGACGGCCTTAATCCAGCCTGATGCAATGCTAGCAATATCGACTAGAGTAGTGAAGGTAAGTATTGTCTCTGCTAACCTAATACGAGACGTCGGTAAGACGTCCCGCTAACGTTGAAAAAATTCATATATGATCCCTTGCACTTTATGGAAAGAAAACTGAACGTGTTCGTCATAAGGGTACAAACAAACTTGTTATGTGTAATCACTAGTTGCGCAAACTCAACCAGCATAAAGTGGAGCCAACAACGTGGCAGTTCACCTCGACTACCTGGTCATGATAACCGGTAGACGTAAAGGTTGGACCGCACACCCGTAAGTTACTACCACAACAAACCACGTCCATCGAAACCAACGATGGTTGAAGACTGAAGGCAATGATGTAGTCACATACTCTTAAGCACAGGTTTCCTGAGCCAAGGTAATATGTACCGCTTATCATGTGACTGACCTTGTAATCACCTGATTTGTTGGCTAAAAGCGCTAAATATGGCAGCCTACTCGGACCTAGACGAGTGCTAACTTTAAAGCTAATTCACCGAAATTTTTTAAGAACTTTCCTTCAATACTAATGCGATTAGCCAAAGCTCCAATCACAGCGTCATCCCAACGGACTGAATATGCAATCCCGTTTGAACCCTTAACTGCATGCGCGAGCTAAACATTATGTTCCCAACCGAATGGGCGCGGAAGTACATACTATGGCTTCGTCATTTGGATGGTCGACACACACACTTCAAAAGGATCGCAGCTGCTTTAAAAATTGAACTAAACAATCTGAGTGATTAAACAACACTGGCAAGCTTTACAAAACCTGAGGTAACTGTCGGAAACACGAACAAAGCATCTTGAAAATTCGAGAAAATCCACTATTACTGGACGAGGATCAGGAAAGTGGACTTAGTTCCGTGAAGGTCCTATGAGGCAAAAACTTAGACGGAAGTGTAACAGCACACAGGTAAACCTACAGGCAGTACAAAGTGAGGATTGTTGGTCCGCATCGTAAAACCATAAAATCCGCATTGCGCAGGCGTTGATGTTTATAGGGAGTCAGCAAGTCAACAACACTAGGCCCACACTGAACCGACCAAAACCGACTACGGAAAAAGAATTAGTGAACTCCGCTGTTTGTAGATCGAAAACGCTTGCCGGATGATATACTCACGCAAGGTTGGCAAAACAAACCTCAAAATTTGAATACAAAAACTAGTTCATGGTGAATAGTCAAAGCGGTAGTAACAATTGATGCCAAAGAAAACGATATATGCCTACGAGTGTACATAAACGGTTCATTCAGGTGCCAATAAGAAGTTGCCAGAGCGTTTGAAAGACAAGTAATGCGCCGGGTAGCTGATCAGGATTTATGCAGCATTCTCCTATGGATCCCAAGATAACCCCGGCTTAGAGTGAGGGATGGACGCACAGCAAACCCCGGGTGGAGGGTGACCATGTTCAACGCGATATTTCAGCTCCCGATTGCTGGTCAGTTTGAAGATGGTCAACAAAACAATGACCAAAACACCAACACCAAGCGTGGATGAGGCAAATGTAGAAAATTCGTTCACACAAAGACCGTTGTTTTGCTGCGCGCAAAAAAACAGAAGGGAGATAAGGATGATTAAACAACAGACACAATAACGTCATTGGAAAATCATAAATCACACGACCACAGAGTGAATTCAAACAGCAGGGATGCCGGAAAGAAACGAATTGGTGTGTTTATTCCTCTGCAGTTAAGTGATTATAACACGGATGGACAAAGAGTCAATGTCCACATTAAACTAAACGGACTTTTCTGTTTTTACACCATACAGCCATGTGGAACGTGCACAGCATACCATTTTCCTTAGCTATGAACTTCCTATTGCTTATAGGTTGAAATCGATCAACCGTTTTGGGGTTGGTCTGCAAATGGATAGGCATCGACCACATTCCCGAAAGGGGTTAAGAAAGGTTTCTGTTAAGTTATTCCCACTGACCACCAGCAAAGTGATGGACAGCCGTTTCGACCTGAGTGGGTCTGATCAGCACCACGTACACCGAAGAATCGAATCCATGACCCATGAATAAGAGGTAGGTTATAGACCGGACACTTATCCACAAGACCATAGGAGTGTGACTACCGAAGTTGCGGAAAGATAGGGGAATTACTGAACGATTTCAACCTACGAGCAAACGAAAGTACGACAGCTAACCAAAGTAATTCACATATCTTCTTGCAACCCTGGTGACCGCAATCCCGCCCCTAGTATTCACGGATCGTGAGTTCGATTCTCCGGTGTGAACGGTGCAGATGAGACCCAACTAGGTCGAAACAGCTCTCCATCGCTTCGCTGGTGGTCAATGAGAATAAATGTTTGCAGAAGCATACTGTTAGGCCGTTAAAATCCAAACAAAACAGGTCAAGGTAACCGGGGTTCGATTCCTCAATCAGGTGACCGACAATCGGGGTGACTAGCACTTGAACTTTTAAAGTGAACTGTACCCTGCGTGACAAATATCACTCGAACTTAGGCGCACTCCGACAAGCATGTCGACGGATTCACTTGCTGAAGACTTATCAGATCGAAAAAGCTCCGGTCAAACATGAACTGAGCTCAACGTATGAATTCCTAAAGCCTGTTCCAAAGTGTGCAGCACTAAACAGTGACCGCTTTCAATTACCAGTACCTTTGCAACGTTACGAATATGTGATGTGAGCTGCGCAGACAATGAGTAGGTTCGTAAGTGTATTCTCGGAATACATACGTTTAGCAAATCGTTAAGCGCATTGGTTTCGATACACAAACTACCGTGGTTGGGATACATGTTGATTGCAGAGCTAGGTACAAAGGATATTAATGATGGGATAGTCTATTCCTAAACGCACAGTATGCATATGACGTCATACATTGGATACATTGCCCTAAAATCTGGCTATCAGTATATATATATATATATATTTGTCGGCCAATCAGATTACTCCAGACAGACCAGTGAAAGTTCGTGGTTCTTTCGTATTTCGTCAGGGCCACTTACAACCTACCAATACAGTAATTCCGCTTTAGCGTAACGAATTCGTTCTTCTCAACTTTTCTAGTGCTTCCGGTGGGCGAGTTCAAGAAGGATAGGTCCGTGCACTTAAATGATGACGAAGTCGTTCCGAAATAGCCAGATTGTCGTGGTTTACCCGACAGAACAATTCGACTGTGAACAGTGGCTAAATGATCAACATAATATGTGGGTCCCAGAAATGAAAGCCCATTTCGGTAAAGGATAACGGGTACTCTGGTGTATTTAAACAGATCCAAAGGTCGTAAAGGACAAACATCCCACTTGGAAGACTTCCTTTTCTCGTAAAACGCATTTCAATTTTCGTCTGCTGTCTTCAATGGTTAAGGCTCCCAACAAAAAGGGATATAAAGGTAGAGGAATTGAATTCAGTTCAAATTCAATTAGTGAAACTCCTCTGCACCGAGATTGTAAAAAAGACGAATGTTTTGTGTTTTTTATTTGATTATGTGAAACGATACTGAAGATCTCTGACAAGAAAAATCAACAAAACAGCACAATACGATGCTCATACTATACAATAAACGTCACTCTCCTGTTGATAATAAATGTAACTGTCCTTTGCTGCCAACCAAACTTTAACAAGAAACAGTTGCACCCAAAGCCCGTAGGTAATCTACTTGAGTGAAAGTTGTGGTTCAAAAGCGCGGTCGATAGTCACTGGTTTTAGACAGGTATACCACACGCGACAATGTACTTAGGCCTAATCACCCAACAATAAAACAAATAACCTCGAGATATAATGGAAACTACAATTCGTGTGCCGATTTTACCCTAGTTCCTTGTATGTTTTCAAAACAGCGGGAAATTTTTTACAACAAGCGCTCACCTCGCTAAATAGATTTTTTAAAAAGTCAGGTCTGTGTTGATCAGTTTGCTAAATGCAACCATCTAACTGAGCATCCTGCAGTTAGGTATCACAAACAAAATATGCTCAATGCTGATTGTAATCAGCCAACACACAGATTGACCATTATAGGACTTGTATCAAAAGACAAAAATCGATGGACATTCCAATCTTGCATCAGCCAAGCGAAAACTAGAACCCGCATATAAAATAAATCAATCGCAACAGAAATGACCTGCACTGACGTTATCTGTTCACTGCAATCGTGAAGAACAAGAAGGGTATCGTCTGATAAATTGAAATTTGAGACAAGGTGTGACTCACCCTAGTATCTGTACCTTGAATGAAATGGATTGAAGTTTCCAGCTGTGCCTGTTGTAAAAGCTTCAAAAACCAGGTGAAATTGAAGAAAATGTTTTACGGATCAACGAAATAGAAAACACACATGAACACTGATGAAGAAACAAAATTCACCGACTTCAGCAACGATCAAGCATAGAGGAACACGAAAGGAATTGAGTAAAAGCAACAACACTCGTTCGTCCAATAAAAATGAAAATCGTTTATCACCTAGTTCACATAAAGCAAGTCACGGTAGTACCAAAGCCAATGTCAACTGCCACAAACATGGGATGGAAGGAAAAAGATCAGGGCTGTCAAAATAAACAAACAAGCAAAACGAAACATGACGAAAATAAGCTGATGCGTTGGATGCGAATAAACGAAATTTTATCAAGATAAGTCAACTTGATATTGATCAATAATGCTTAACATGACTGCAAATGAAAAACCTAAGACAAGTTTTCTACTAACTTGCGTATACAGCAATTGAATGCTAGTGTCTTGAACATTCATTGCACAGAGCTGTGTTGTTACAGTAAATGATAATAACTATCACAATCGGATGAATTTTGCAGCTGAATGGATATAATTGCGAGCAACGGACGTCATTTCTGCCATTTCCTGAAGTCAACCGTAATAACGTTCAGAACTAACAAAATGGTCAGAAGAAACTGCATCGGACTACTGATTCAAGACCATAAAATACGTTGGACAATTCGATGTGCATCCGCGGTCTACCATACTTCTAAAAAGCAGTTGAGGATCTAGTTGGTACGGCGTGAACATCGTCTACAGTTTATTGCAAATTTCGCATTCGCACAAACTTTCCGGTAAGTCCATTTTGAAAACGGGTGCCAAGCCCGAGTTCGCTGTTGTCAGAGCTCATAAGTAATGCACACCCCTACCACAATAGGTAACGAGTAAAGCCAAGGTTGACCGATCGCCCTGAGAGAATACGTAAAAACTGTTCAGCTAACCTTGGTGGCAAGTCACAGGAGTAGGACTTCTCAGTAAAACTGAAACCATAGAATCCAGTAAACTTCCTCAGCAACATCATGATTAGCAATAAATGGTCGGGCAGTTAGTAGACACATCAGTCAAAGTTGGATACAGCTTTTCCATTAAAACACTTTTCAGTGGAAGACTCGAGTGTCGAACTTTCGTATAATGTATTTGGTTGTCACGACCGGAATTGACTCGTCCCCGTTCTCATGATTCAACCGTGTTGACCACTGCGCTACTCACCCTGTATTGGCGTGCCTAAAGGCTTGTCCACACTTGCCCACTCGATCATCGCTAGGGTAGACACAAAAAGTGGGAAAAAACCTGAGATACTTTTGGTTTTAGTTCTCTTCTGAGGAAGGTATATCGCTTATCCATCCCAATTGTGTCGCTAACGGACTAAATGCAGTATTCATAGCCCCAACAACTTGAAGAGAAGAGTTACAGAACACGGGAGGTGGAAACAACAATACCGAAGCTGTTTCATGTGATTTTATATTTTGCCCCT
Organism: Paragonimus westermani; assembly: GCA_008508345.1. NCBI lineage: Eukaryota > Metazoa > Platyhelminthes > Trematoda > Plagiorchiida > Troglotrematidae > Paragonimus > Paragonimus westermani. Next base: position 237,400 of record QNGE01000449.1, read on the forward strand.
GTTAAAAGGTTACCGCAACATCACAGGCAATCATGGAGTCACCTGATATATCATCAAGGTATTTCTTTTGGAAAACGGCACTGATCACATAAAAACACACTGTCCCTTTTCTGTTAACGTGTTCAAAGCCTAAATCGCGCTTATGCGAAGGGTAAGGTCAAACAACTTTTTGTTAGACTTAGGATATCATTCCAATAGGACTGCACAGTTGGCTAACACGCAATTTTCAATTAATGCGATACAATTCCCTTATTTATCCTTCGTACCTGGGACAATAGTTTTCACTGTGCATGTATCCACAAGCGTCAACTCTCTTGCTTTGTTCACTACGGACTCGGTCACACCCACCTGTTTGTGAAAGTCGTTTGAGTTGAAACGGTGGAACGTGTTCAAGTCAGTCGACGTAGTCCAAATTCGGATGCGTACTACAAATGTTTGAACGCTTTTCTGTGTGTTATGCGGAAGCCCATAAATTCTCGTTAAAAGTGAAGTAATTTTGCACGAGACGATGACACACGTGGGATAATACACATAATTATACACATGTGATCACCCTTGATATAAAAAAGCATTCTGGTCGGGTTTACTAAGTAAAACAGCAAGGTCACGAGTTTCTTCAATACCTACAGAGGAACACTAAGACTTTTCGTTGCGATACACAAGAATCAGGCCTTTGCACTCAAGACAGGTAAAGGTACATTTATGTATACGGGTCATAGATTCGAACTTTACTCTTCCACCATATGCGCCATTACTGAGTTGAAAACATTGGTAGAACGTCTGATCTACCAACATTATGAGGAAACTCTAAGTAGCAAGCATACGCGCTCAAAGCAACGATATCCAGGATATTTGCCCAACCGGCAACGGACTGACGTCCCAACAGGCACAGACGGTCGTGCATTTGAAGCACACTCAACGATGTCAACTCTATACTTGATCTTGTCTTAAACACCAATGTTGATCGGTCCCAAAGAGTAGAATAGAGTTTGGCTGACTTACATTGAACATCACTCACACATGATTGCAGCTTTCCCATTTAGATCGACTTTCCAGCTAGCCTCTATCAAAGAGAAGCACTAGACTTACGGCACACTTTTGTTACAGCTCTTCAGTAGTGCATATACCAGCTACGGTCGTTTTGATGACAGCCGTGATAAATATTGCGTCAATGAGTGCATCTTGGGCACGACAGAATTGCCATATCTGAAAGTCCAGTGGCTACCATTAATGACGACCGAAAACATCGTTTAGCAGACTTAAAGAAATCGGGGGACTCGACGTGACTCAGAGATCCTAACCGCAGAGTTATTGACAGGATTTAACGGTTAGCAACTGTCCCTTAACAGACCGATCTGGAAACCTGATCAGTACCCACAAGCAATAGTAGTTAGGTGTTCAACTATGATCATTCGGATGTGCCTAACGTGGTCAATGGCGTAGTGGTCAATAAGGTTGCAGCACGAGCGTGACCAGAGTTCAAACCCCAGTCGTGGTAAGGATATACACCACTTACGAACTAAGACAAGAGAGAAACCAGAGTCAAAAGCTTTTTTGAAATAGGCTGTTCGAAAGCTGCAATTAACTGAGCGATGTTCAACTTAGATGTCCCGTATTCGCCAGTTTATATGGGATGGAGAAGACAGAAGCGAAGTTTTCTGTCTGTTCAACGACTGTTAGCCGACATCATGTCAATAGAGAACTGCCTTGTGCGACGACAGCACTTCTACATGAAGCCTTTGTAGTAGGTTGCAGGGGTTTTTCGGAGCATTTCCACTAAGAATCGCGTAGTTACGTGTCGTGGGTTCGATTCTCTAGCGCGCAAGGTGCTGACCAAACTCAACTTGATTGAAACAGCCGTCTACCACTTCGCTGGAAGTCACTGGGACCAACTTTTCGCTAGACAGTTCCCTCCCCTAACAATGAATCCGCCAATGAAAGACCTGTTGTTACTGTGCTGCATCCGTTGTGCCACATGCCAACCGTCGACATCAACACATCATTGGGTACAGAACGACTATATTTAGAAGACGATTCACAAAAGCGGCATACGGCAGACGCAGTCGTAAAACCGACGACAGTCTAGAATTCTATAGTTGAGCTGTCGGCTTTGTTTCACATATAGCCTATAAATCCGCCAGAGCTTTTCAGGAGCATCAGTTGTTCATCAGTGGTCTGTGCAAAATCAGGAATACCTGTGGCACTTAAGCGTTAGTAAGAACCACTGATGTATTGCTGTCTATGATAATGATGATGTTCTCTTGCAATTCGTGCTAAAGGCGTGAAATATTTCTCCTAGGTGAATAAAAGCACCTATGGCCCGCACAGGTTGACTGCGCCTACTGTTAAACCATAGATTTCTTTCATCTCGTGGAGACTCTCCCAACTCACAACATCCCACGATGAAATGGCCCCTTCAACAGAACCCACTGGTATAGAGTAAATAAGCAAGTTTTCAGCCCCTTCAGTAAATCTCTTTCGTAAATCCCCTTGATCCCTTAAAGTCCTCAGTAAATCCTAATCATCGTATACACAAAGAACATCCGATGAACAATTTTGGTTCAAACCTGTATTGACGTTTAATGAATTTGTTGCAATTGTTCCCCTCGTCAGTAGGTTCGTGTCATCGACAGAAAGTCTCCCCATTGTTGGAAATTGAATTACCTGAACCTAGTTGTGAACTCCTCCCATCGATCACTTTCCCTAATTCCGTCTACACTGATGATTTCATCCCAATCCACCACATCACGTGCAGATCGTTTGGATATGTAGCCTGCCCAATGGCGGCGCTGGCATACCAAAATGTACCAACCAAAGTATGACAGCGTGAGCTTCTGAGCCTTATTTGTGCGTACCATGGGCAGGCCAGCCCGGTTACCAGGCCCTCGTTCTGGCCGCAGGGCGAGCAAGGGCTACTACTAAAGAGAGTCGAGTTGAACTTAAGTGATCAATCTCAGTAGGACCTTTCTGCAGCCGACGTAGAGGCCAAACACTGAGCCTGAAGATGCTCGCATAGCCCCCATATAGTACCTATTAAACCTATGCCATCGGTTTCCACAAAGAAATTCCTTTTTTTTTCTCGTTCCTTCTATTCCAACCGGGCATTCGGAAGTCATCGCGATTTATCGTACACTGAGGAAAGCAACAAACAACCAATGCACAGCGTACTCTGGAAACGATCCGTTACAACAAGCAAACTAGAGTCGGGCGATGATTGATCTGATCACAATACTGTGGATAAGTGCACTGATTTGCTTGTTCCAACCACACTCATGACAGCCTGCTCCCATTCGTGGCCTCAAGTCCGCAGATCGAGTTAACGTTAAGGGTTTATAGTGTATGGGCACAGCAGCCACACGGAACGTAAAAAACTCTACTGGAAATTCAAGTATCAACACGTGTGAAGCACGAAAAAAATTCGAGTGGTCGGGATCACCTGGTTTGGGTCCGGGCGATCCAATCAGCCTCTAATGTGAGTTACGACAATAAAGTACAAGAACACCTTTGCTGACAATCACGACAGAAGACACTCACAAATCCCAAGTAATTAAATTCCTAGGTCTTGGATGTTTACAACTGAGGCTTATCGAGTTTCTGTGGGTAAAGTGGACAGCCCAAGCAACCTGTGCTAGATTAGGAACTACAAGAAACACTCAAGATAAAAAAGAACTGAACACCTGCAAACAATAAGCACTATCCACAAACGGATGTGGACGAGCGTTTGCATGTGATAGTTCGTCGGTGTCTAATGTGGTCAATGGCGCAGTGGTCAACATGACTGTCTCATGGATGTGTGGGGGTGAGTTCAAATCTCAGTGGGGAAAGAGATCCACTAATAGCAAGTCGATCCGGAATACTGTACTGCCCTGTACAACCATGTCAAATAGGTCAAAGATAAGCAGTTGTAATTATGGGGTCCATATCGCACTATTGGCCGCGAGTGCTCAGGTGGCTAGGTATGATCTGATAGGCATACAGCGGAACTATTTCTATATTTGCGGTGCTACTGTGCTTCGGTTAATAAAGAAGGTTAGGGAAGGTACTCTCAAATAGTAGAATATTCTTATGGCTAAACGGTTGACCCCGACTGTCGGCCTGTTAACCAATACGGTAGAAAAGCTTTCGATACAATTCGGAACTCTGAATTCGCCTTTAATACACCCACTGAAAGTAACAGCAATCAAAATCAAGAAAATCCTTCCTAACTGCGCCCTTAGACTAGGTAAGCCCCTCACAGTCGAGTGAATCAGACTCCTGTCACAGGCTCCAAGTAAGGTCCCACAAAGAAGCCCTATATCCTGTCGCATCGCAGGTCAGATTCTTGAGTCACAGAATCGGTGTACAAATGACCAGAAAGTATCAGTTCCCATTGCCCTGACGAACCAGTCCACTCAATTTCACCCTTATCCTCCTCTTTTGACAATTGCCCTTTCTACAAGTTAGGACAACCGGTAAACCTAACTTTCTTACTTTTGAATAAATCAAAAACCGAACCCACAGATTTATTCACAATTAACACCAATCGCGACAGGTAGTCTCAACTTCTCCACGAGCTTCACGCTAGTAACTATTAGCTTGTCACTCAGGAACACACAGCTAATTGGCCTCTATTTTCTAAGAATCTGAAAGTGCAAAAGCTGAAAATTCACCCTAGTAGTGCATAAAGTGTATTACTGACCTGACTTGGATGAGTTTAAGCTTATATCAGCCAACATCCCCTGCTACCTACCAGTAAAACGAACTTCAGTTCCTATCCTTACCCTGTTGTACTAGTAGAAGAAATCGTAATAGACGGGACTTTCTGTCCCTTGGGAAAATGCCGGGAAAATGACGCCGGGCAGCGAAAGTCATACCCTCACTTGCAGCTCGGTTGTTTGTTTGCAAAGTGTAGGCACCTTGATCTGAAATGTTTCAATATAGACGTAATTATTTTCAATAGTTAGATCCCTTTCTGTCCCCTTCTTTTTTCCTTCTCTCTTCCTATATAGGGTTTACTTTTTCTTCATGGTGAACCACTAATGTATTGCTGTCTATGATGATGATGGTGGTGGTGGAAAAATGCCAATTCAAATGGTCTATTGATGGTGTGTTTTTGTACACGAAAACCAAGTCTGTTTCATTTTGTCAGCAACTGGTACATATAAGTCGAAAAATCAATTACATTTCACATAATGATCGAGCATCAGTACATACAGGCTCATCTTACCCCGCACACATTCTTGTCTCGACAAATAGTGCTATCGATTGGAGTACAAACGCCAGGGTGCGAGATATTCGTGAGCCGTTGCGGAAGTGCACCAGGCGTCCAGACACAATCAGGGTCTCCCAGCTCCTGGCCATTGGTGAGCCCGTCACCGTCACTATCAAGTGGACACAGTCTGGACCACGACTAAAAACGACAAAGCATCAACGACGAAAAACAAATGGGCCCAATACTTTGGAATGAAACAAACTCCAAACAAGAAGTACAGCTGCATTTTGTAGGACGTTTCAATGCTGTAACACACGTCTGCGATTGAATATTAGTTGTTCAAAGTGAGTAGCTTTTTAAAGAATGCCAAGAGAAGGTGTAATTGACACTTCGTATGAAAGTTCAAACAATTCTTATTGATCACGACCAACAAACCGCTGAGGAGAGCTATCGTAAGACTTGTACAGTAGGAACTCTAACTACGACCGGCAAGAGGATAACCGTTATGAACTGCGAAATTCATGCGGCACGATTAACCAAACAAAATTCTAACTATGCGGAATCAAAAGTTAGCCGGCCGAAAAGACAGGAACTCATGAACAGTGTGTGTAACTGACCCGGAACCCGCTATCGCAGTGACGGAAAGGTGGCCCCGTATATACACGTAAAGTCAAAGTCAAGCTAAAAGAAATTCGTTTATGCACCTTGGGAGGTAAAAATCCAGCACTTACATGGCCACATCTTCAGCAGAACAAACATTTCACAAAACAAGTGGTTCAGTTTTACAGTCAATTCCTTTAAAGAATTATTGAGATCATAAAGAAGCCAAGCGAAATGAGGAATAACAGAAAAAAACCTGTACACTGCTACGCACCATTTGAAGACGTCTGGCTAAAACAGAACAAAAGTACAGTCCAACTAAGTAAAAAAACGCTGCGCCATATTAGAAACCAAATGGTAAATACACAAACGAACAGAAAGTTAAAATACCAACCAAACCTACCACATAGTTCACCAAACACGAAGGCGCTATCTCAATTCCTGGTGTTCGACACAATCATAACATGGTCAAACTCCCTAAACATGTGTAAACCTGCTTTGGAGATACACTTCACATCAGTAATGTTGTGGGATGTTTATGCTGAATAAAGAGTGGAGCGCATGTGTTAGATATAAGCGAATACTACAATGTAACATAAATGGGCGGTAAAATTGGACTGTAGAGGTTAGACACCTAGCGATCGACTACACTTAAAAGTTAAGGTTAGAACTAGTACACGGAGCTATAATCACTGAAAAGTCTGCATGCATAAGTTGAAGTGTCTCCGCATCAAACGCACCTTCACTTTACCAAAATCCAACCCGAAAGCGTTTCTCGGTCCACCACCACTGAAATTGATATGTCCAAGAGCGCCAACCATCACACCGGGTCTACAAGGATCCGGAACTTTATCTGCATTGGGAACCTCCATAACAAACTGTGGAAATGAGCAAATGGGGCAAATTAACAAAATTCCAAAGATAAGACTATTTGTAATCAGTAGATTCAGCATCCATGATGTACCCATACTTGAGGTACGTGATACGATGACGAAGGTGACCACGTCTTCCGTAATATAAATCCGTTGAAATTTGTCTGAAATAAATCGCAATGATACAGTTGAATACCTACAAACCACAAGACGGTCGCATTCGCCAAGTCATCGACTCACGATGAAAAAAGTCGTAAGTTATAATCAGTCTTGCCAACACAACTCCGGTTGAAACAAGAATGAATCGATTGCTTATCTTGCGTAGATAGTAGGGAAAGCGAACGTTTTAGTAGTGTAAAAATGCTAAGTATCCGCCAAAGGACACCTCAACTGCACACAACGGACGGCACCAGGCAGTATGCAACGATGATGCATCAGAGATGATGGTCAGAGTCAAGCAAGTTCACTCGGTCAGAACACATACCAAAGTGATTAGACCACGCAACGAATGAGCCGACTAGTTACCTACCGTGCCGGGCCCTCTCTGAGGTCTACTGATATGAAACAATTGTCAGGTACTGTAGATCGGGTTCGTCTTCAGAGCTGAGATGTCCGCGACTTCCGGAGGAACTGGCCGAAGACGTTAAGAGACGGTAGCCAAACAAGACGGGTAGCGTGCTTGTTAAGCCTGTGCAAGTATTAAAACAGCACAATGAAAGCCTGGTCACGAAATATGAAGACCTTGACTGCTCCGTTGAGCAAAGTGGGCAGGCATCGCCTGCCTGGATGGGGTCCTCGTGATCACTCAGAGCGCTGGTTAGACACGCTATCCGAGATGGCGGTGTGTCGCAGTCAATGGCGTACATGTATCCATACCGTTTATAGTTCTTCCGCTTAGTCTTCTTTAATATTTGTTGACCTTCTTAGTATCGTTTCCTTCTAGGATATTCCACGTCACTGTTGAGGTGAGCGGCGGCCCGAGCCACAGTATCTTTGGCCAGGCTAATGGCTGTTATGATGATGATGATGATGATGATGATGATGATGACAATGAAAGCCACCAAATTACCGTCAAATTTTGCTGCCAGTTGCAACCTAGTTGTTTGTTTGTACAGTGAAATACCTTGAGGTTGATTTTTCAGTTTGGACATCAGAGTCTTACGGACTAAGTTCTATGCTTTATCTTGTCTTTAACAAACAGCGGTGCTTTCTATTTTTCACGTCCTTGTATATAACCACTACCGCACTGCTATCGATGGTGATATTAGCTGGGGCATCTTTATTATCACTGCATCGCCAGAATATGGTTCAGAGCCAGTACCGGTAAATCATCTGAACGTTTTGTTTCCAATCAATCGAAATTAATCATCTATAAATCAGGTAATGGATTTCATTTCCAGTCATGGATCTTGTATTTCTCTCATCTTCTCGTGGCTAAGTCTTCTACCGTGTTCATAAATATTCTCTAGGTGCTGGTCATAGTACAGACTGCATCCATCGGATCTCCAACAACTTCATTATGCGGAATTTCGTCATCGGTAACATGTCCAAACGTTAATTTTCGAAGCCTACTCCGATAATACCAGACGAAAATGAGGAGACTGATGGTGGATTAAATAGATCAGAACATGAGTGAAAACAGCAGTGGAATGAGTTAGGTTGCAGAAATACACAGAATTCATCCCACTGAGGCTTCAGACCTCTTCACACGTTCGATGTTCACCATGCACTGTCGGCCAGCTAACATACTTTCGAAGCACCCAACAACGTTTGTGGATTAACAGGGGGTTGGACTGATACAAATTGAATATCATTCACATTAAACCACACCATTTGCCTTCTCATACATTCTCCAGTCGTGCTACAGCTCGTTAGCAAGAACAGTTGATCGTTAGGTTTTCAAACACAATAGTTCCAATCAACAAAGTAGACACCCAACTAACCACACAGATAAACCGTAAACCTGTAAAGGGAAATCAAAAACAGCAGGTGCACGGCTTACTGTCTGGTGAATTTTGCTGCGTCTCATCAAGTACATACTGCAATGTTGATGTTCATATAGCAGGTTCAAACAAAGTTGGTGAAAAGAAATGCACGACCGCACACGGTTGGCGGCATCCGATTCGGATTAGCCTGTCACAGTGACCGAAGCCAACGGACGCTTGCGCCTAGCCATCACTGCGATTGGCTTGCGGTGCACCAATTGCAGTTCCACCAACACACCACATATCCAGTGTAAACCCGAAGGAATAAGACCGGGAGGTGTGCCAGTGGGGCCTTTCTGTCCAGCCGGCCAATGCTGGTTAGCCACTTGATTGGCTAATAAGGAAAGGAAACCCTTATCTCTCGGAAACTAAACAGAGAGNCAGGTTGGTGCATTCCAAAGAAGATAGGGATGAAAGGCAAAATTCCCATTGAGCTGTGAAAAGCCAGGGAGACCATTCATCATACAATACACCAACAAAGCCGAAGGAATGGATAGAAGACCACAGACACTCAAGTTTCTGAAAAGAACGGATTAATTGTAAACGACCGGTCTGTTGGCCGATGCAGTCATTAACAGAAGTAGAGTGGATATACTGAGTTGACCCACCTGAGCCTAACGTACTCGCCGCCTCTTCGCCGACGGTGTACTATGAGTACGTTGGTGACCTACTAACCCCAAACGGCCAGCGCATTCGCGGCCGCACACATCGCAATGCCATATACTCACGTCACCGCGACCTATAGCAGCGATGGTTCCTTTCCGTACCGCACGCTTCCCCTCGAGACCGCGCATAAATTGCTCGTTGAACTTTCGAACACCCGCCCGAACCGTATTCCTCCAGACCGTCCGGTTCAACGCCAGGTCTCCCCAACGTCTAAAATCGATGTTACAACGTGAAAGACTTACCTGCACAATCGCACATACACACACAACTCACGCATCCACAGGCACTGAAATTGCTCATTCATCAAGGCAGTTTCAGATTGACGACCGTTCCTCTCCGTTGCCGTACGTGTGGTTGCCACTTATGAATAGTAACAGCCCCGGAAAACCAAAGCAATCGTCGATTGTTGGTCAAGTATGCAACTTTGAAAGCATGCGCAATGATGACCTTATGTCCAGAGGTCGGCAGCTGACGCGTGATCGAGTAGTTGGTACCGCCCGAAAAACGAGATTTGATGAGAGCAGCTGTCTCTAACGGTCGTTGAGCAAGAACAAGCTGACACCATCTACTCCTGGACATCCCGAAAGATACACTGTCGGTCTGCCATCTGCAACATTAACCAGTTTGCAGCTTGAAGCTCTAGCCTGCGGTCTCAATTTCTGCACTCCACCGAGGAGAATCAATGGCATCAAGACACCAGACCAATATGTGATGCTGTATGGATAGATCTCCAGTCCGATACCTACATCGGAGGACAGCCACCGCTACTTCAAAGCTCAACTGATAGACCTGGAACACGAGTACCGCATCAGCTCTAAGAAACAGAAACCTATGCCCTCTGTTGACCACACTATAGCGCTGAGAACTTTCCGACCGGATGAACAACTGGTAATGCGGCCCGACAAGGGTTATGAAGTATTGCTCCTTGGTCGGATGCGCTGCGTGGTTAGAATGAAGAACACCCTTCAGGAGGGAATCAACTTTCGACCGGAAAAACGACTGGTGATTAGAGAATGTTTAAGAACGACGTTCAAAGAGAAATCCAAGCGTTTCTTGAAAGCCATTTCATTGACGAGACAACTACAGAATTCCTAATGTCGCGGGGATCTCAGATGTCGCAAATACATGGTCTACCGAAATACCACTGAGACCGATATTATGATAAAACCGTAAATAAATTGTAGCGATAAACCAATCTATCACAACGAAAAATCACTGCCAGAAAAACGCTTCGGACCTCCGATCCTCCAAATTCACAACCTCCTCAGCGAAGAAACGAAAACAAGAAAAAACGAATTGATTTGCCTCGTGAAAAATTACTGTACAACGGTACTATGTGAATAAGTCGAAACCGACCTCAATGAAAGTGGCATTTCCACTGCGCCCCAAGAAGTCTGAGGAAAATCGCCTTGTGATTATGGATACTCATTCAATTTACAGACGGTCCCGTGAGAGAAACAGTGGGAACGATTGTCAAACGGGTCACTGAAAAGCAGTTACAGATTGGTTTGTCTTTTTTCGGAAAGAAGATGTGTTATGTCCCTAAGCTGTTGAGCGGATCAGCTGATTGTATGTTCAATCACGCGACTCGAACTGAGAAGATAAGCGAGCCTTGATGAAACATTTATCGGCTGAAAAACAGGTTGGATGATGAACGCACAGAGAGTGATGAGGTACACTGATTAGACCACGGTAAAGGAAGTACCAATGATGAGTTACAATGCAAATGAGAGAAGAATGTAAAGACGCAGTAAATAAATAGAACTGTATGTTTGGTGACTGTCCACCTAGCGCCTCCCCCTTGAGTTTAATGCTCGTAGAATCTTTTTCGATGGCCACCCTGCATGTGCACAACTTGACTTCGGAAACGATCCGTCTAACTTCTGGATGTGAAGATGCTTGAAGGGTGTGTCTCCGGAATCGGAACGGTAGCCGAAACGTCTTGAGATAGCTCGAATGCANGTTTGGTGACTGTCCACCTAGCGCCTCCCCCTTGAGTTTAATGCTCGTAGAATCTTTTTCGATGGCCACCCTGCATGTGCACAACTTGACTTCGGAAACGATCCGTCTAACTTCTGGATGTGAAGATGCTTGAAGGGTGTGTCTCCGGAATCGGAACGGTAGCCGAAACGTCTTGAGATAGCTCGAATGCATCCAGGAGAACATCTAACGGAATGACTCGGCTGGACGGGACGGTCACCTGATGAAGAGAAGGACGCAGCTGATTTGAATGGCGGACCCATACCACATCGTGTGACTTGACCAGCCCGTCGTAATATGCGGCCTGCGGTCCACTTCCCAATACCATCACGGTAGTCCTTCGCGAGTACGAGCTGACCTAATGAGAATGTTGAGTCTCAGGAGTGTTCGTTTGAACGTGTCAACAAAGCGATCCATCTGGCCGTTTGACTGTGGATGGTACGGCGGCGTTCGTATACGCTGGATTCCATTCCGTTGACAGGATTCTGCTAATTCAGCTGAAGTGAATGCACAGTCGCTTTCCGAAACCAGGGTTTCAGGCATACCAAAACCACTGAGCACCACTCGGAGGTTGATAATGGTGGCTTTGAAACTGATGATTCAGTTGAAAGAATTCAAACCATTTGTTGTACGCATCAGCCAGTAACATGTAACGTTGCCCGTCTATGGATCCATCGAAATCAACATGCAAGCGGGACCAAGGAGTTATCGGCACAGACCACGAAGAAAGATGCGCTTTTCATGGAGATTTAGCTGACGTTAAGCACTCTGAACATGCACGAACAATCTCAACCAGGTCCTGATCCATTCTTGAACAGTATACGAAACTGTGCACCGAAACTTTCATGTGGTTAATACAAGGATATCTGACGTGGAGCTTGTTGGAATTGATCCAACAAAATGCAACCCTGTCAGTTAGCACTATCGACAATCGATCGACAGTGAAAAGCCAAGTCTCAGCGCGTTGACTTCGTATATTACTACCGACCCTGGAAAATAGAGAGTACAGAGAGACACGTCAAGCTAGCGAGGCACGGAGCGAGTGGTGCCTTTAGCCCCGGGACGGATGTTACAAAAGGGGTAGCTTGACTAAAACAAAAGTAGGTACAAAATCAAAATCATAGAAAATGTACAGATGAATGCGACTATCAAAATATCATTTATCATAGTCGCTACATACCTCTCCCACAGAAGGCTTGTAAGTATTACACAGGCCTTCGTTATTGCAGCGAGGGAGGGAAAATCACATATCACGTCTTTCAGACTGATTACAGTTACAGGGTGATACACGTAAAGGATGATTGCACGTGATAGGGAATGTCAAAGTTCGGGGGTGGAGGGGGGTCGGTGCAAAACATTTGCTGCGCTGGTACGGTTCAATTATTTGTGTTATTTAGTCTTCGGTGCGTTTCTTGTCTATCGCAGCGGGCTGCCCAACCCTAACAACTCGAGAGAAAATGGGGTAGGTCTGTCCAATAGTGTACGATAGGTAGATGGGAGTTGTCTCTCCACGCACCATGTCCGGATTGTCTGGAAGAGAGAGAAAACACGGTGAAGTACCCGCAGGACAGGCGAAACTGATAACTCACCATGCTAACTTATCCGGTGGGGAATGAATAATTTCACAGTCGGCATTTCATGGACACTACGCTTAGCGTGTCGTTGCTTTTGGTTCTCTTCTTTTTTGTTATCCTGTCTACAGATGACAGACTCAAAAAAGAAAGAATTAGTACGCGCGTAGGCCTAATCCCAAACAATGCCACTTTGTTTGTGGACCTGGCAATGCATCTGAAAGCTGCAAGAGCGTAAGAATCAAAGGAGTTTTTCGATTTTTCTTTTATGCGTGCTGAAATATCCAAAAATTCACAAGTGAGCAGATAGTCAGTTAGCTTTCAAATAAGAATAATTTTCTGTTTTTTTGCATGAAAAAATAGTACCGCTAAGTCCACACATACCGCAGCTCAGAAGAGCAGGAGGACCAAACGATGTACGGGAATGTTGGCATGTTCACGTTAGAAAAACTTCACTTCCAAAAATAAGAAATGTTCACATACTCTGCAAATCGTACGGGCTTGCGCAGCTCCCTACCAAGACGATTGTGCCTAGAGGTAGTGGGCGCAGGGGTCAGAGTTGCGGGAGTACTGACAACTGCAGGAGGCTCCGGGGGTGGAACGCTTTCTGCTGCCACCGGGGGTTTCGGGCGTGGAACGCTATTTGTCGATGCAGGGATGGCTGATGGTTCTTCCGTAAATGCTGGTTTCAGCCTGTCGACCGAGACTACTTCACGNATGTATCTTCCGTAAATGCTGGTTGCAGCCTGTAGACAGAGACCCCCTCGCGTTTGTTATTTCGGCTGACGGTGACGGTCTTTGTGTCTCTTGCGAGGACATGATAGGGGCCGGTGCATGAGGGTTGCAATGGTCGCCGCAATTCGTCCGTTCGTAGAAAGACACGCGTACAGATGGACAGTTTGCGTGCACGTGCACGGCTGAAGAGTGTTCTCTAGGCTGCACCGGACACAGCTTTCACATATGGTGGGTCAGAGCANAGCAGTTGTGTAGCTGCCGTAATCGTTCGGCGCTGCAGGTGCAGTTGAGACGAGTTCACCTGGTAATCTGATTGTGCAACCAAAAAATAGTTCGGCCGCAGTAGCGTTTAGGTCTTCTTTTACTGTGTTTCGCGAACCTAAAAGAACTAACGGCGGTGGCTCTTCTCACGGGCGATTAGCATGTGCGCTAAGGGCCGCTTTTAGCTGGCAATGGGAACGCTCGACCATTCCATTTTCTGCCGGATAGTAAGCCGTAGTTCGGATGTCCTTGCTCCCTAACGTATTTAACAGGGCCGCAACATGTCCTTCAAGGTGTGATCCACCATCTGTGGTCACCACTGTTGGACAACCGATTTGTGCCACCCAGCGTTCCAGAAAGGCGCTGGCTACTGTTTCTGATGAGCAGTTGGGTAGCGGTATGGCTGCAGACCATCTTGTGAAGCGGTCGACACACGTCAACAGATAAGTAGAGCCATTTGAAGGTGGTAAGTGGTCTTCCAGATTAACGTGCACGTGATGAAAACGTGCCTCTGGCAAAGGGAAGTTACCGTGGGGGCTCTATGTGTGGCGGTGGACTTTTGCACGTTGACATTGGAAGCAAGAACAGCTCCAGTTGCGGACGTCATGGTTGATCTCGAGCCATACGGATCGTTCAGTAACTTTACTGACTGAAGCGCGTATGCCAGGATGGGACAAATTGTGCAATGAAGACAAATTGTGCAGTGTTTCAAACACTGCGCGGCGAAAAGGAGCAAGCACTACGGGGCGAGGTGGGCCCTGTGAAGTGTCGCAGAAGATAGTTCCCCCTGAAGAGGTACTGGTTGACACGAGCGAGAGCTCTTTTGGCAAAGATGCTCGATCTCAGGGTCAGTGACTCGTGCAACAGCCATGGCTGCCAAATCGACACTGTAGTCAGCCGCTGCGCTGAGGTAATGGATGCGTGAAAGTGTCCGTGACAGTGTTTTCCGCACCTGAGAGATGTCATACGTCAGTCGTG
>QNGE01000449.1:260841-277734 GCA_008508345.1 Paragonimus westermani
CGTTGTCTCCGCCACTTGGCCCACATTAAGTGGGCTGATCGTGTGAGCAATGCGGCAGTTCGCCGGCGCGTATTCCGGAACGCTCGGGATGCGCGATCAATTGGTCTACTAATTAGGTTGCACAGCTTGCGATGGTTGGGTCACGTGCTCCGTATGCCAGCTGAGCGTTTACCGTACCGGGCATTATATACTGAGGCCACCAACAGCCGGGTAAAACCTCGTGGTGGTCAAGCAACAACATGGTCACGAAATATGAAGACCTTGACTGCTCCATTTAGCAAAGTGGGCAGGCATCCCCTGTTTGGATGGGGTCTTCGTGATCACATAAACCACTGGTTAGATACGCTATCCGAGATGGCGATATGTCGCAGTCAATGATGTACATGTATCCATACCATTTATAGTTCTTCCGCTTAGTCTTCTTTAATATTTGTTGACCATCTTAGTATCGTTTCCTTCTAGGATATTCCATGTCACTGTTGAAGTGAGTGGCTGCCCGAGCCACGGTACCTTTGGTCAGGCTCATGGCTGTAATGATGATGATGATGATGATGATGATGATGATGATGATGATGATGATGATGATGATGATGATGTATGTGCACCCACTGGGTTTGCGTGTGACTAGTGTGCACTGACGTGCCGGAATTAGCGCGATGTGTGAATGTGATTCTGGTCACCGCTATTATTAGTTTCATTTACTTGTGTATGCAAGCACAACTTCGGTGCGATCATCAGGAATGAATACCATAAATTCAGATAAGCCTGAGAGGAAACAGACGTGATAATAATTACCTGGTTTATGAATTCGCGGTCCGGCCGACGAGACGATTGATCAGTGGTGAACGATAAACCGATCGTAAGGCTTGATAAAATGTGCAGTGCATAATCGCGCGCTTGTGTAGCGTTCCCCATTGAGTCGGTATCGCATTGTTTAAGCGTGTTCAGCGATTTGGACAGACCACGGAAGAACTCCAAGAACGGCCTAAGCTATAACGACAGAAACGACGAGCATGAAGGGAAATGATCAAATGTTCAACGACGCAACATTATGCATATTTTAGGATTGGTGCCGGAGGGAGCATTTTTCGCGGGCAGCTGTGATTTACACAAACCATTTAATACATGTTTAGTTTATAAAAATCATGCTCGCTCGAGGCGAGACGGTCGCTTCGAAATCCTCGTCTACTCCTAAAGCGCATTCAGAAATCAGGTAGAGGTTTAATCATCAACACAGAAGGTTCAAAGTTAAATTATCACTCAATATTAGTTTGTGAAAATGATGAACGGTCGAGACTATTACGGACACTGTTCATAAAAGGGTTCACCTGACAGCTTATTCATGAGCCCTTACTCGTAGAGGAGGGCACAGTTCATAACCCAGAGACGTCAGTCACGAGACTGAACGTGAAGCGGTTGAACCACAAATGACTGCCACACCGAATAATATAAACTGAGCTCGAGGACCACAATAAGCTAACGATTTGAACGGCAGACGAAACGGAAGGAACTATGAAATCGGTCTCGATTCTGATCACACTGACCCGGCTAACAAAATTTCTTAGATAAAAAAATACGCATCAGCCATCACAACAAACAAATCAAAATGCTAGTGCTCCAGCCTGTAGATCACAAGTTGTCACAATGAAGCGGCAAAATGCGATTGAGAAATTTGAAATAATCAGTTACACTGAGGTTGCTCAAGCTTAAGCAGTCGTGATTCCATCTCATGGACTATTTGAACGATCATTCAGCACAGTCACTGAATGCTCATGAAAAATATAACGAAAAGAGTAAATAAGTAGACAAAGTTACCGGCCGCTGCATGTCAGTATCCATCACCTCTGTACTGCAACGTCCAGATTCGGATACATCTGGCAAGAAATGGGAAAAGAAGGTTCTGTATGTTCAATATAAACGGATAAGAAAACTGGAGAATAACATGGTTTCACATCTAATACCTAGACATAAAACTAAACGCGGAATATTAACATTAAAAACGCAATATTAGCGAATAGTAAGTATAAGCCATGTATAGCTAGCGATTGAACTGCCATAGGTGGAATTTCACCAGAGCATACGTAAGACATGTTGCGATACATTAGCATTTCGCTTAGGTATCGCAGCATGTCCTCTTTCTGCATTGATGAAGTGGTTAAAGGAAATTAAGTGTTTCGTAGATGGAATTGTTCATACTTCCTGACGTTGTCGACTCGAAATGACCTAGCCCAGCCGTCTGAAAAAAACGAACTGGATCCAAGCAGTGCGTTTCAGATCGAAATTCAATGGAAGCTCTGCAGCTAGCACCACTCATCAGGTATGCGTACCTGGAAAACCTTGATCACACATCTCACCATACGGTGTCCCGTAGTGACAACACGAACAGCTCATTAAGTGCACCCATTTCGAAACCTCTAGCTTCCCTCACAACGGTAGGAGGTCACATGAATGGTGAAGCGATTACGGGGCTCAATAACAGTGTGACACCCAACAGCAACCGAACATGGTTGACTATAGGTAAAAGGTCAATCAGAAGACGGCAAAGTAATGGAGGACAAAGGAGTAAGCAAGAAATTTCTCGAGTCAGAAAAACGCGATTAATTATAGGACTTTGGTCCTAACGCTATAAGAACGACAGATGCAGATAACAGTAGCTAATAGCTCATTTGTCATATCTAAGCTACCCTGCTTTAATAACAAGTTAGATCCATTCACAATCATGGGACACACTGAGTTATGTCTCGCGAGATCGAAAATCGCACAGCGTATGCCAATTTATGCCATCTGTGGCGTCAGTATGATCTTAGTCTTTCCATGAAAGGTTGAGTGTATAACGTTACCGCAAGGCCAGTACTACTGTACGGTTCAGAAACCTGGTCGATTCGCGCAGATGTTCACAGTGCCCGCTTTAGAAAATCGGTGTCTCCGAAACATTAGCGGCATTTGGTAGGAATACCGTGTGAGCAATGACGAATTTCTTCAATGTGTCTTCGAAGCGGATAAACTCTGCCGACCCTTAATCATTTTGATCTCGTCTCACAGGCTTCCTTAGCTTGGCCACATCTAACGAATGCCAAATCACCTAATGTCACATCGGCAACGACAGCCAGGTAGTCAACGAATGACTTAGGTTCCGGGTATGAAGGCACTCACACTGTGAAGCTTGCTTCAGAAAGGCACTTCCCGCACCCTGGCTGGGGTATTCGAAAGACACCGAACACCTTTGGTTGGAGACAATGTTTGATACAGCGAAGAACAGGAGGCAGTGATGCTCGTGTTGCCAGTCTGTGTGCATGGTTATAATTTTTTCTTTATTCCTTCACATTTGTTTCTCTACCCACTTTACATGTTACTTTTGTTCTCACACTGTGACACGCTTGTGGTGTTTTAAGTTTTAAATAATATACCCAGTTACCGCACATTTCCTGAAGGCACCTTGGCATCTTCACTGGTCTGTGGACTCCACAAGGTCTGAGATAACCCGAAAGTCGGTTAACTACACGGTAAAAACATTATCGGGATATACAAAATATCCACTTCCTATAATGTTATAATCCTCTTGGACCAAAGAATAAAGAGACGCAGACTACACGATTTTACCCAATTTTCAGCACATGCAATAATATGGTCAATTTTAAGCATAGGAACAATGAGGTATAGAACAGAAGTCAGATAAAGAGCATGAACGGACGAACGGTGAAGTAATCGGACATGTGAAAAACTGAAAACGATGGTCAAGACACCATAATAGAATGCTTTGAATATACAGCGGACAATGGTGCTCTACAGCTAATTGAAAGGTAAGTTTCAGGTTGACAAAAAAAACAAGGATAAGACGTCATGAAAATTGACTAAACGCCCAATTTAGGATATAAATGCTAAGTTTTGTTCCTTAGTTGCCGTAGATTTACCCGACGCATCAAACTAGGCTTTCAGCGATTGTGGAAAGCGTTCCGTGAGATGAGTACATAGTTGCCAAGCCTCTTCTTTGTGCAATGTAATCATCAAGGACTGGTCGTATTACCAATGAAGTGTGATAGAAAGAGAACTGTCCACAGTCCATGTACAACACCCAAGCACATGCGTGTTAGGAAAAAACTTCTCAACTGCACCCACCTGCACCGACTAGAGCTGAATGGTTCAACCTCGACAGGATTCAAGCACATAATACCGTTTGAACATGGAGAACCGTGTACAGCGTCACGTTCATCCATTAATGAGAATAGTTGAAATTTAATTGGGTCTCAACAAAAGTTAATTATTCCGATCCGTAACAAAAACAGAGGGGAGAATATGCGGCGCATTGTGCTAGTGATCCTAATTCGGTGGATACTTTGTTAGACCAAAACGACTTAAAACTAAAAGAAATACAGGTCCTACAACCTTTCGTCATCTGACAAAGCTTTTCTCAATTAATTTAAGACGAATATGTTGTAACGAGCACGCTTCACAAGAGACAGGCACCAAACAACGTGCTGAGGTGTTTGACATGCGGTATGCAAAACGGCCATCAATGAGAGGAATGGGTTTGTAGGTCGATCGAGAGCACAACGTGAGGCCAAAATACAAATGGAACTGGCTACGGTATTGAACGTTCAGATAACGTTTGAGAACTTTTTCGAGTGAGGTAACTGATGGGAATACAGTTGGCCGTTCTCCCACGACGTCACTGCGATTCGCTGAACAGATCATGCAAGAGTACTGACAGTTCCGGACCGTTAGGTTGGATAACTGCTTGTGGTACGCTTGCGAGCCACAAAACTTCTGTAAGTAGATACTCTTCTATATATGCCATCCAACGTCCGACATGGTATTGATGTGATGTGGGTTTACCAAAGAACTACCAAATAACCTACCTAGCTTCAAGTGCAAAAACGCTGCATGGAGTTCCTCTGAGAAATCGTAGAATTGTTTGCGCTTTTTGTTACCACTTCCTCCACAGACGACATTAGATGGGCTCTGTTAATAACAGACTCGATTACAGCAAACTCCCGGTTATAAAGAAGTATCTGCTTTGTACCAATCAAAGTTATAATTGTGTCTGGACAAAATTAGGATATAATGAAATCAGGTGAAGAGAAATTGATCACAACATATGAACATTTGATTGAGTAGGAGCACGATTGTGTACATCCTGGGTGATACCTAATACCCAACAACTACGGCCCCAATTACAGTGTAATGTTGAGAAAAAATCCCATTCTGAAAATGAAGTTTCAAATATCAAAGAAACGTTGAGTTAGAGAAGTAGTACTAAAGTCTACAATGCTGACAAATTCTGAAGAAAAAATACCACACACAGAAAGTAGAAAGTGTGCATATTAGTTCGGTCACTCAGGTGTTCACAGTGTGTTTCTTCACTGATACAAGTGGGACTGCAGTGCGTCGCCTTCCTGTCAATCGGATACTGTCGTCCGGATAGTCTAAACCATTGACTACTGTGTATGATAACGATGAATTTGGAAGTTGTAGTTGGGGTGAACAAGGGCACAGTATCAATCTTCGTTCAATTTGTCGAACAGCAGTCGATGTAAATCAACAAGTGTTATCTAGCTGATACACAGTAACCAAAACACAACCTCTTTCTTCTTGTGACAGCGGACAGTTTGAGTGTGAATAAGACTAATCTCTTCTGGCGTTTTCTACCAAGCGAGACATTTCATGACAAAAGTGAATTCTGTGTAGGCCGTGATTCGCGTGAAGACAGAAGTCTGTTCCTACTAGAGTAAGCCAAGACGTTTGAGGAATCAGTGATACTAAGTCTCTAGCCTGACTAAAACCGAAACCCAGAGGTGGCGATGTTTGTGTACATTCCGAACAAGTGTCAACTCGTGTGGGTTGACTATCCTCTGGTCAAATGTGAACATCTGTTGAAGTAAAATTGACCACATCATTTCGAATGCATTGTTTTTATAAAGCGAATCGGTCGCGAAGAGATAACTACCGAGAATGAGCTATGAGGCTAATAAATAACTTCCAAACAATTGTCACCCTATGTCTGACTTACTCAACTGGTGAGCGGGTGACATAAGCAATGCTGATCCAAGCGACAGACGGTTAAATGATGTATGTTTACCGTTTTAGAACTTGCTGGTTACTGTTCGACCAGATGCGTTTTATTCCGTCCACCCAGTTTTAATGAATCTACTCATGTCGGACACGGTGGGACTTCTTCAATTAAGTTAATCCGTCATGTTTGTCACTTCGCTTACTTCGTGAAACCGAATTTTCTCACAAGTTACAACACACTGCAGTCTGCGAGCTAATATAGTAAGGTACAATGGGCACTGTGGAGCAAAACAATGGAATCATCAGCCACACACAGGTCAATGCACATTTGCTATCAGGACAATCTGGTACTGATGAACAAGTCTGTCTGCACTCACACGGGTGGCTTCCATTTGTTAATTTCAACCGCCTCCGCGAACCGGAGGCCTTCGACTTTTTGTTAAGCAACCTACCCTAATGGCCTTCCCAGGCTCAAGTAAGGTCGACATGTTGGCAAGTGTCAAGCGACCGACGACGCCAGTTCTTTGTGATTTGTCACGTCCTGATTTGGATCCGAAACTATATCTGACCACTTTGCTGACCCAGACTGGAATGTGATCGCTGACCCGACTGTATAATTGCCGCTCCGTCTCGTCTAAGTAAGTGTATTGGCACCCACAAAAGGTTTCATAAATGATTTAAAATTTGACAATGAGCGGTAGCGGTGTTTCCGGTGCTGACGTTAGGATTCGGGTGGTGGTGAACAGCATGACCAATTATGTTGCATAGAACGTGCGTCCTATAGGAGCCGTGAGACGGGTTTTCAAAGGTGCAGTGATGGCATCCCCTTTGCAAAGCAAACGGAGGTAGACATACATTATGAGAGTTGTTGAAGTTATCGCGGCAGCCGGTTTTTGTTTGCTGAATTTGTCCACAAATGCTGTTTGATAACCATTTTCTTTGGACATGGTTCTCAACAATGACAACTATTTGGCTGATGTACTCTAGATAAAATAGGGTTCCCACTAGACCGCGCTTGTGCTATAAAA
Source organism: Paragonimus westermani (assembly GCA_008508345.1). NCBI lineage: Eukaryota > Metazoa > Platyhelminthes > Trematoda > Plagiorchiida > Troglotrematidae > Paragonimus > Paragonimus westermani. Next base: position 267,879 of record QNGE01000449.1, read on the forward strand.
CTGAACATTCGGACAATACCTTCATCTAAATTTGCTTCCGGTGGACGAACCATACGGAGCAGTTATTCCGATGCATTACGAGAATATACAAAAGCTCAAGGGTGTTAACACATTCGTGCTTAATGGTAAAGCAAGTGTGGGAATTCAGCTGGATCACTGGATCGAGTATACCTGTTGTCACCACCTTGGTAACAGCGAATAGCAGAATATCATTATCATAACGTCCGCAGAAATGGGTTTAAGTGATGACAGCATCTGCGGTCTGTTCAAAGGAAACAATCGGCTGGTAGCGAACCGAGTGGACTCTCCACAGCAATGACGTAAATTTCTCTAGAGTCAGTTTTCTGGGAGCGGAAATTTACGTTCGCTGTGTATAACAACAGAAGGCATTCTAACTCGGAAGTAAACGATCCTATGTTTAGTTAACGTGAGTCAATATACTGACAAGTTATATCAATCGTCTGCACCAAAGGAACATTTGTTAACAGAGAAGCTACGTCCATAATGGCCATATGTTGCTTGCTACAGTCCAAACCACCGAATAAGTCTACTAGCTCAAAAGTATGTCCCACAGTTTTCCAAACCATCGATCGTTCTACGGACTGAATAAGTTGAGTCAACCACTGTGTTAATTTGTGTTCTGATGAATTAGATAAGGATAACATTGGCTTGAAGTACATGAACCTTGTGGAGTTTGGGAAAACCCTGCGGAGGATGTAGGTGTAATTGATTTCGCTGTTGCTTTCCTGTCGAGTTCTCGTTAAGAATGCGCTAAGATGTTTGACCAGACAACGGCTGTTGACATATTCAACTTTGACAGAAGTGGTAGTGGTGTTACCGAGTGTGGGGTTCATGGTCCCGGTATTCGCTCAGATGTTCCAATCACAAAGGAACGTCTCCGTCAATATTCGATGCCCAAGGCGTCGTCTCGTCTTGTTGGTTGGTACAGTGCGTAAGACTGCTAACTGGGGTCACTCGTTTCTCTAGGGTGCAGTAAGCCTGTGCGATCTGACGCTTATCCTGAATGCACGAGCACTTCCACTTTTAAGTGCTGGCTGCAACCAAGATAGGTACCACCAGAAACGATGTGCAAACTATAGTTGTGACCAAGGCATCGTTTCGAATTTCAAAGTGCATTACACGACACCACTGATGAAAAGGTACCTGACTTCACATGATGCCGGCGCCGCAAATACAGTTACGCTTACCCTTGTCATCATCGCGTGCAAAGATGGGTTTGCAAAAACGGTCACTAACGAACGATGTCTTGGTAGGTTCATTTCGGGTAAAAAAAACCTACCCTAGTTGAGTAAGGTGGCTAACCGCAGGATTAAAGGGAAGAAATTTGAGGTCGGCTTGTCAGTAGAATATAGTGTTGGAAAATATGTCGATATGAACATTAGTTGAAATTGAGGTGTATATCGACACATTTTTCTGACTGACGACAAAATTGTTGACAGAATTGGTGGATCTGACCTAAAAGCATAGGAGGTTCCAACATAACGGAAATAATTCATATCCATATCTTCGGTGTTAGAATCGTCTCGCAGGCGTTAATCGGGAACTGAGCAAACCGAAACAATTCCAGAAGAGCATCCAGAATAGTTGTTTGCAACCAAAAAATCAGACGATGACCACCACTTTTCAAACAAAAATCAAAAATCGTATGATTTTATTAAAGGTGATTTCTGAACACCTTCACACAATCACGAGTTGTACCTGTAATTTGTTTGCAGTTCAATGGCTCATGTGTTAATAAACAGGCAGAAAACCTCGTGACGGAATTGAGTCAATAAGACAAGGCTTAGTTCCACTGCCAAAATACAACTCCAGAAACACGAGGGAATTTTTCGAACAATCACTACTTCCCTGCCGCTGGAGTTCACGTTAAACCAATAGCGCATATTCATGTTAAGCATGTTAAATGTTTCTTAACTTTACTGGAAGTAATTACACTGAAAAAAGCGGGAAGCAGTCATGACGGTGACCCCACTCTATACGAAGTAAACGTAGTCACATGTACATTTTTAGTTTCGCTCATAAGTTCGTCGAACAAAAGCATTACGGTAGATAATGACACTACTTACGAGTCTTGAAATGGGACGCCAATCGATCCAGTTCAAAGTCCATCAGCTGACAGAACAGACCCGTCGGGCAGTACGGTACAAGCATGCCCACAGTTTGCCAAGTGTAGGTTTCCAGTGTGGTCGAGAGAAGACTGGTACCGCAGATGACTGATGTTAAAACACTGAGAAGTTTATCAGCGTAATTCACAATTTGCGGAAATTCCTTTGATGAGAAGAACGGGGAAAAGATTGCTACAATTAAGGAAACCGTATCTTTTACCCTTAGTAGAATTTAACCACCAGATTACGAAGGTCAGTAAGCTCAAGGTTCCACGACAAAAACCATCGCTCAACAACAACAACCACACAACCGTTACTGCCACGTGGAAAACAAACGAAACACTTTTTAGTTAGGCATCAAAAACTAATGGATTGGTAAGTATGACTAAACAACGGCTCATCAAGAAAACCCACGATCAAAAAGTTTTCTGAAATTGGCACAACTTGAAACATACATGTACGAAAACCTGCAGAGCCTTGTTTGCTGAGACAGACATCATTGTTCTGACTTCACGACAGGTATTTGCGCTGACTGACTTGGCCAACCAATCCACTGTAAATGAGAACATGTGATTAAGCCATAACGGAATCGATTCCTTCGAACTGGCAGACTGGACAGCGCACAGCATGGGCACAAAATGTTCAATGAAAATCAAAATCGCGTTGCAGAAAACAAACGGACAGGCAAGAGCTTCCATACTCGCAGCACCAGTAGCCGGACTCCACATAACCGTGGTCAGGTGGTCCATCAGGCCTATCACACCGTCTAACGTGTCGAACAGAAAGTGGCAGGAGGCAGAGTTTTTACGTGAAACTTCCTCAGACAACTGTTCACTGATGGAGACGAGTACGAAGAGCACGGATTCTAATTCCTGTGGGAGTGTTGGCGTTCAGAAAGAAAAAAACGGTGAATTAGGCAATGAGGTTAGAAAGAAATCGGGTTAAAACAGCACAAGTGAATCATTCGATGTAATTGTTAAGCAGCCGGTAATTTTGATTAATAACGACGTCCCGCGGTAGGCTCCGAAATGAAGAATGCTGCCCGGGTATTATGAAATTTCAATCCACTCAATGTAGATCCTAAATGAAAGTCCTTGCCTATGATTGTCAGTCAAACAAAACTCAAAATGAAAAAGCTTGAACGAAATAAACTACGTTTATATTAACAAAGTAACAACACTGCCACAGAAGACAGTCTGCAAGAAAACCAATTCTATGCTCGCCAGAAGCGATGCCCATCAACTGTGGCATAGAGGTCGAGTAAACTGTTTACATCAGCGTACAACTAGATGTAGGCGCTGCCTGAGGGTTCATCAAATCAGAGAAATTAAGTTAAAACGTAAGTGAAACTGCAGTGTGAAATCGACGATGATCCAAACTACAGTTTTGAATTCAACCGATTCCATCCCTCAGAACGACGAAACTCATCATACACCCATTTTACATTAGCGACTAGTGCTTCGAATGGACAACTACTGTAATGAGTTGTGCCTCATGCATTTATACCACTGGTGCACCACCATCGGAACAGAAAAGGCAACTGTTTTTGGCTTAACACCTGAAAAACAGCCGCGCCCATCCAGCCAATGACGTAACTCTAAGATCACCCCCTCCTAATAGTTCGGTGCCAAAGGATGCTCATTCGCTGAGGGTATAGTGGGCAAGAGATTCGAAGGGTTGTATGTTCGCGTTACAGTGATATCGTCGAACGAATTTCCACCGTGTACAGAGTCTTGATTGACACCGTTTGAAATGACAAAGTATTGTCAAGATACCCGATTAGCCTGACTGGAATCAACATCGCACAAAAGGTGCACCCGTCCGCAAGTGCCCACGAACAAGCGCAGGCATGTCTGCGTTAATTGCAGTTATGACACATCTCAATGTGGTTCGGTGTTAGTAGCTTTTTGTCTCGCAGTTCAGAAGGCAACATGACAAAGGTGTTCATCCGCTCAGCACCTGAAAAGGACAGCAAGTCCACCTCAATCAGTACCATCAGTGCCAACACTACTCATATACAGTATAAGCTGTCCATTGTTTAGCATGGTTCTTAATCAAAGCAATGCTGCAACAAAGCCACTAGGTTTACTACAAATGTCAGTGAAAGACGAAAAGCTCAATGGCATGGTCCTGCCTGTGAAATTATTCCTATTCTATGCGCTTCTGTACTGTAACGATCTAAGGCCATCAATGCGAAAGTGATCAAAAGTGATAACCAATTTTACACTACACCAGTTAGTACAGTCGGCTACTTCACGGCAGGACATTAAAATAATCATACCAAGAACTTAGTCCCTCTGATATTATGCCATCGCAGATCGTCAGATTGGATTTTTCATCGTTTACACTACTCACCAAGCTGGTTACAGTGTCACGCTTGTACTGTGTTGCATGGACGTATAATTTAGAAAAGCACATCGTACAGATCTGCGCCGAACGCGTGCCGACGTGCAGGAAGTAACGACCACGAAGGGAAGAGACAAATGTCTAATCGGTTGCCTAGGCCGTACGCGAATTAGATTATGCCTTCGGCCCACGTACGCCACAGAGGAAGATGCACTTGTAAAAATGGTCTCCGGGCCAGCACAGAGAACTGTGGGAGTGAAAACCCAGCAGGGTGAACTGTTCCGTACGAAGGACTGTCCGTGTCTAATACCTGAATTCAGTGTCATGAGATTTTGAATACCGTGAAAGAGAAGCCTACGGACGGCTAACACAGAAAAAACCATCAATGGTTTGAGTCGATCGTGCTGTATAGGCTGATGGATAATTCACGAACAACTTTAACAGCAAACTCGTAAGACGTTTTCTACACCCCAAACTTTGTGCAACAAACAGCAAACGTTCGCGGTAGTTGGATGAACGAATAGATCATTGTAAATTGCTCTGACCGTAGGAGATATTCGACGATGAGATTTATTGATGTGAGGGCAGGAAAAATCGGATTCACAAGAAGTAACCTAAACATATAATAAAATGACTGGGGAGAACTCATGACATACAGTTTTCCGTTTTATGATGCCTACACTTAAAAAAGAATAATTATCAGTAAGTGTCCCTGCCCTAATATGTGATGGCTTCCTCCATCCTTATCGATATGTTCTATTACACGTTGCCCAGAAACTGACCGTCAGTTTNCCTAAATTTTTACGAGCGCGTCCATTGTGGCCCACATGTTTTCAAAACGTAACCCCGAAGGTTTTGTTTCAAATCGGACTACACGATAGATGAGGTTCAAATCTGGATTTTGTGGTGGTGGGATTCGCACCAAGAAAATGGCGAACGGTCATAGCTGTGAACTTGGAACCGAGGTCAGGTTCGAAGATCACCAATATGTTTAGTAGAGCAGGAGTGATCCTAGCATTTCGAAAGAGCAAGACTCTACGAATCAACTTAGGATACATGTTCCTGATCGTCGTCCATTCAATGAAACGCACAGGTCCAGAGTATCCCCACGAAATTAGCCTCAAACTACAACGCATCTAGTCCCTGAACTGCGTGCTAGTTGTATTGCGCAAGTGCGGAATGTTTCATTGGTACGTCACTAGACCAGCGGCTGTATCGGGGCATCCAACACTTGAAATTGAAATATGTCGGTCCAAACAATAGTATTCACGCGCGAAGTTCAAAAGTTTCTACCAGTCAGCTTTGGAAACAGCAGCGTAACTTTGTCGGCAGCATCTGAGCATGAATGCATCTACGTATCGCGTTGGTCAACAACGTCACGTCTGGACATAGGAGAAAGTTTAGACAATAATTCGTGTTGAGATATGCTAACTGTTATGCATAAACCGCATTGTCAGTCTAATGCTCCCAGCAGGCGTCATGAAAAATCTGCCGGATCCCTTTGTCAGAAACACTACCTGATTCTTTAAACTGGTTTCCAAAACTGATCGCAGTCTGGTGATTTAGTTCCAGATGTTCAACAATCCAGTAAGGCTTCTGTTCAATTCTGAAATGCTGTGCTATATCCATTATACGCTCCATCGACAATTAGTTCGTTTTCACCAATCTGATTAATGCGATCAGCGATACGATGCAGCGATATGATTTAAAGTGAGCCGTTCTCATTCCTACTGAAACCACTGATAAACAAATGTGATTGAAGGTACGGCTTGCATAGCGGCCGTGAACTTCAGTCGGACACGGTGATGGCCTTACCACAGTTCACTAAACTAGAAAGGATAGACGGAAAGAGCACCGAAAGTTTGTACATCAGAAAACCGGAGAGTGCATATATTTTCTAAAAAAAATAATTATCGTTCCCTCGCTTGAGTATAGTTTATACAGCTGACCTGATTTGCTAATAGTGATAAACGGATTGAGAGTAACACAACACTCCTGAGGAAAGCCACCCGAGGTGATTGAAACGTAGGGTATTACAACTTGCTCCTAATGTTGTGTTATTCCCAAACTGTTTATCAATAACCTGCTAAACACGACGCCCAAACTGTTTGACTTCATTCGTACTAAATCTGGTACGGACGTCTTACAACTGATTTGCTAACACTTTACGAAAACAGCGTCATAGATCCGGCATACTCGTGGCAGTACACAGTGGATTGCTCACACACCCACAGATGGCTATGCATACAAGTAGTCCGATTGTAGCAAAACTGCACTTTGTAATGACAGTTCGAATTCTCCTTTTGCTCCAATTAAATGTCACGCCGGTTTGCCACTTGAGAGGACAAATGAGAAACGAAAAGACTTCAACTAGATCAGTGAGGTCAGTTCAATTGCACAGGTCGGCAGATGAAGTTAGGTGTGCTTATCCATCGGTGGCAGTGTAAAACAAAGGTTTTTTCAGTCTGCAAAATCAAGCGGAGTTTACTAGAACGCGAGTTGTGTAATTCGACCAGGTCGTTTAAGCTTACATTATGAAATGTCGGAGGACGTAACGTCAACAGCTGCACTGGACACTATCTGGTAGCGTAAAGTGGGGAAATGCATTTGTTTTAAATGAACATCAATTAAACCAAAAGCCCGGGGAAAGCAAGTGGTCAAAGTCACATCAGTTTTGTTCCCAAAATTACGTGATATGCATCCGTAATCTGAACGCAAGAAGCCTGGACGCGTAAGAACTGTCGTCAAGAGACCACGCCATTTACAGAAGACTTGTGGCCGTCGGCTCGCCCCCCAACGCGGCGCGTCACTTGACATGCCATCTGGTCTAAGTAATGCTCACAGCCCCACCTTTACACATGTGCGACCACACATTCGCTGGCCCGAAAGCTTACTTCCACAGCCCGACGCAGTCACCATCTACACACCCAACCAATTGGAACGCTCCGACTGGATGTGATTCGGTACGGTCGATACGCCGGGAAGGCATGACGTGAATGGACCCGCACCGGAACAGAATCTGTGGACAGAGCAGGACACGGTCCAGACGAGAGCCACTGCGTTAAGCTTGTACACCAACCTAAATAAGGACCCAAACCATTGACTTGATTTTTCCATTGACTATTATTGAGATACCGTGTTAGTGGATACTCAAGCTATCACAGTTAAGGGTTCCAATGCACTTTTAAATAAGTTTATCTCCAGAGCGGCACTCATATGAGGCGGTACAGACTCATCAGATGAGATTACAAAAAAATGCAGTTCACTAACCGGCCACAAGGATTCTGCGTCATTTTGGCTAACCCAGTCAACCAATCGTCTGGGCAATTGAGAAAACCAAAGTTCCGTCTGTTTTTGTGTGTAGGCCAACAGGAACGTGTCTCCCAATTCAGCACGAAATTTGTACCATTGTTCCCTTTCTTCAAACGTCCAATCGCAGAAAAAAGCCTCCAAATTCGACGGATATTGTGCCTGAAATAATTAATCAATGATTAGGCCATACTTTACGAAACTGAATGACAGAAGCGCATTCGTGTGGAAAAAAGACGTGTGCGGAATCCAAAATTAACTAACAGAAAGATCTGCACAAGAGCAAGACCCTCCAGTGATTCAGTAACACATAACACAAAGCTACCATTCAGTCGAAGAAATGACACTTGCTGAAATGACTGGACTGAGCTGTTCAGCCTTGCGTGCAAGACTAATGTAAGCGGTGATGGCTTGAAGGGTCACACGAGTTTCTTATTGTTGGCTGTTCAAAACTAAAACAAACTCAATCGAAGAGGAAAGGAAGTAGAATTATATACTTGAAAACCTCACCTTACGAAAGGCCGCATCCAGAAACTTGACCTGGATTTGCTCCAGAAACGTTCGATCTGTCTTGTGTTCCATGTCGGTCTGTACGTTGGCTGGACTATCGAGTAAGTTAAACCAAATTTGTGCGCCCAGATCACTTACACATTCGTCACGTGGATAGTGACCATGAGTCGTAAGCGGTAGAAGGAACATATGGAACAGGGTGCGTACAGCAGCGTCAAACACGTTTGGGCTGACAACACGTTTGACAAGATGGTCCATCTGCAAAAAGGCCCAGAACGAATACAAACAAGTAGCAAGAAATGAAACCCAAGAGCATGAGATGTAACCAGAACTGTATGGGCATTAACCTAGGTAGACCTAATGCAACTGAGAACAGATGAGTAAACGGAAATAGCATCGAGTTTTTTGTAACTGTGAATTTGCTGGGAGGGAGAAATAAACTTAAGTGACCAACATTAACAGGTCGTACTCCCAAAAATAAGGTGGAACGTGAAAACTGAGTGGAAGAGTTGTCAGCTGGAGATGCGCGGCGATTTTACTGTAAGCCCGGTATGATCGAAGAGTGAGCAGTCGTTCTTTGGTTCATTCAAAAATATTTCAGTTTTGCAGACATCAGGCTACCAAGTCAGCTCTCGCATAGAATCCGACCGATTGTTTTGGTGAACGACGTTCGAGGAGCGAGTAAAAGATAAGAAATAACCCCATGATGACCACGACATATGTAGGCCAGTTTATGCGATTCAAAAACTGCTAACAGTTTATGGTAACCCTGTGAAATAAGGCAGTTCCCTCTACAAAGCCAACACGGTTAGAGTCAGCTTACCGGATTTTTGAAGGGCGAACCGGCCAGAATCTGGCATATGAACAAGTAGTGTACAAATGAGCTTCATAATAACCAAAGCATAAAGAGGATATGGCAAAACGCCTGTCGATATTTGTGGGAGCTAAGTGAGTCAGCACAATACTCCGTACGGGCGAGGGTAGAAGTGAGCCTAATTATTCGCATTGAACAAGTTATACAGGATGGAATGTACGTGGTGTTGACGCCTGCCGGCGAGTTAATTAAGCCTACATGTAACGTCCGCTAGAGATAAATCCAGACGGAACTGAACTTAAGTCTCTAATATCGTGTATAAAAATACAGTAAGTGCCGCTGTTTTTCGTCTGTTGCAGCCGTTGCGTTGTGTAAAAGATCACCACATGCTGGGCGAATATACAGCACGCAAAGCCACCATTTGTACCTCTTATGCTTATTACATCGTGAAGCTACTATCGGATATTTGAAACACTGAGTTCCCTTTAACCACCTCATAAGAGCAGAAAGAAGACATACATTGCGATACGTTAACATGTTATGTGCACAGAAGTGGTTGAAACAACCGGTCGGGTTGCCATGGTCATGATTACATAATCCCGACCTATACTGCTACCTTGACGTGGTGGTCGGGCTTGTGTACTGTTTTGATCCGGCGGGCTATGCTGACTAGGACTCCGGTCCTTCCAGGTGCAACCTTGTCAGACAGGCCAAAGGGGAGCAGTCAGACGAAAAGCAGTTACACTCATAG